>CM059188.1:49186709-49389209 GCA_030323885.1 Branchipolynoe longqiensis | reverse complement strand
AATAACTTGTTTATAACTATATAAAGTATGAAAAGTCATAATTGATCGGTATAATTGTGCATAACTGTGGTTGCGGTCGAGGGTTGTTGTCTTCTCTCGGTAGCCATGTAAGATACCTCCATGAGTTGAAGGGGGGGAAAAGAAAAAGAAGCTGTGGGTGGCGAAGGCAGGTGGTCTCCCACATCAACAAGACGAGCATTTATGGGCCTGTCACATTACGACGCTTCTCGCCAGCGCGCCGCCAACGTGCAAAATCACTTTTAATCATCGAGACACGTCAACAATTTTGCCGTCAGCGCATCGTATTGGTAGCGTGCGCCGACATTGTGAGAAAAAAAAAAAAAGTTTGGCGCGCCGTCCTGATATGACCTTAGATGTTGCTAGGACGCCAAACAAACAACGCAGCAGTTTGGCGCAATGAACCGCACACGCGGGCAGCATGTGCCTAGCGTTCGCATAATGTTATTCCAGCGTGTTTAACGTATCTCGATGCGCCCTTAACGTCGCCATAATGTTAGCATCCGCACTTTGTCGCACGTCGAAGGTTTTGTGCCAGCACAAAACTTCGCCGATTCCCTGACGCATGCTGCCAACCCTCACCGTCCACATGTGCCTAACACCCGCCTAACGCTTCCTGACATATCCCGATGTTCCGCAAAAAAAATCACATACGTCGATGTGCGTTGGCGAGAAGCGTCGTAATGTGACAGCACCATAAGGTGCCACAGAAGTGGCTGGGGCCTCTTAATCATGTGGGCTAAGTACATTAGAAGTAAATTGAGCAGCCTGCTCTGAAGCGTTAATGTACGCTTGAATGCAATGGGGTGCCCTTTTGTACAGTGGGACAGGTGTCTCTGTGCCGGAGGAGTGAAGGCAGGCTGAGAATAGATGATGCTTCCTCCAGGGTGACAGAGATTGGATTGTCAACCTCCTCCACGGTTTACTGCAGTTTCTTACGACTAATAGGAAAGAAGCAGATTGTTCTCTGTATATGGGCTGTTCTCTGAAGCTGTGTACCACATATTTGATTTCCACGTTACATTGGAGACCAGACGGGATGGCCGAATGAGTTAGAGCGTCCGTTTCCCGTGCTGGTAGATCGTGGGGTCGTAGGTTCGAACCCTGGTCGAGTCAAACCAATGACTTAAAAATTGTTACTTGTCGCTTCCTAGCCAGGCGCTCAGCATTATTAGGACAGGGCAAGGACTGGTGTGCCCAGTGTCAGGATAATGTGACTGAGTGGGATACCAGGTCATGGTGCTGGTGGCCTGGTTTCCTAGTGGGACAGCACTATAAAGTCGCCATGAGGGCGCACTGTCACAAGTTGGCACCCGTCCTGATATGACCTTAGATGTTGCTAGGACGTAAAACAACAACAAACATCCACGTTACATTGTTAATGATTAAGCCTTCCGGGGGAGGGGGGAGCAAGTGAAATAGTTATTATTGCCTCTGTATATTACGTATGTTACTATTGTTAGCAATACTACATGTATTTAATCTATCCCACAAAATGTAGCCAAAATATGGTTATATGATTTTGTGTTCAAATGTAAATGTGAAAATTGCCATATCGACACCATGCAATTTCCTAAACTTCTTGTTCAACTTCTTTTCTTGTAAGACAATCTTTTTTGCTTAACTGTAAGCAATAAAATCTTGTTTGAACATGGTGTGTGTATTAAAATGATGCTATGGATGTGTGTTATGCCTTTAATTTGAACAGTTTTCTCCATTTGTACAAGATCAAAATCAAAAAGTGAAAAAAACTAAATTTCAACTTTGACATGCGAAAAATGTAAACTTTTGGCTGGGCGCCAGTTGGAACACTGGCTGGGCGCCAGTTGGACACTGGCTGGGCGCCTTTTGGAATACTGGCTGGACACTGGCCGGGCACCAGTTGGACACTGGTTGGGTACCAGTTGGACACTGGTTGGGAACCAGGTGGACACTGGCTGGGCATCAGTTGGACACTGGCTGGGCATCAGTTGGACACTGGCTGAACATCAGTTGGAACACTGGCTGGATACTGGCTTGGCACCAGTTGGGCACTGTTTGGGCACCAGTTGGACACTTGCTGGGCACCAGCTGGAAACGGGTTGGGCACCAGTTGGGCACCAGTTGGACACCAGTTGGACACTGGCTGAGCGCCAGTTGGAACACTGGCTGAGCGCCAGTACGAACACTGGCTGAGCGCCAGTACGAACACTGGCTGAGCGCCAATTTGAACACTGGCTGAGCAGCAATTTGAACACTGGCTGAGCGCCAATTTGAACACTGGCTGAGCGCCAGTTGAAACACTGGCTGTGCGCCAGTTGAAACACTGGCTGAGCGCCAGTTGAAACACTGGCTGAGCGCCAGTTGAAAAACTGGCTGGGCGCCACTTTGAACACTGGCTGAGCGCCAGTTGGAACACTGGCTTGGCGCCAGTTGGAACACTGGCTGGGCGCCAGTTGGACACTTGCTGTTCACCTGCTGGGCACCAGTGGTTGAAGATATCTAAGTATCTATTCATGTGCAATGAACACGACAGTACAACGGTGAGTGGTTTATCGGTTTGTGGAGGGTGTTAATGCATATATAGTAGAGGCAGTGGTGTTCGGGAACTATCAGACAAACAGCCATGGAATGGATGGGGTAGCGCGTCATCTGTACTAAATGTTGTGGGTTCGGACGGAGAGTATTCGAGTAAACAACTCGCAAGGAATACGTCAAGACAGTTAGTTCCTGATGGACCAGTACTGGGCACTTAACGCCGGTGGGATGGGGAGAGAAGGGAGGGGGTGAGGGGGAGACGCGGGTGGAGAGAGGGGGGAAGGGGGGCCGCGGGTGGAGGGAGGGAGAGGGGAGGGGAGACGCGCGGGGAGGGGGAGGGGGAGACGCGGGTGAAGAGAGGGGGAGTGGGAGACGCGGGTGGGGAAAGGGGAGACGCAGGTGGAGAGAGGGAGAAGGGGAGGGGAGACGCGGGTAAGGGGAGGGGGAGACACGGGTGGGGGAGGGGTGAGGGGGAGACACGGGTGGAGAGAGGGGGAGGGGCAGACGCGGGTGGGGGGAAGGGGAGACACGGGTGGAGAGAGGGGGGAGGGAGAGGGGAGACGCGGGGAGGAGGAGGGGGAGACACGGGTGGAGGGGGGGGGGGAGGGGGAGACGCGGAAGGGGGGGGGGAGATGCGGATGGGGGAGGGGGGAGGTGGAGACGGGGGGGGGGGGGTGTCGGGAGCTCGTGCCTCAATAATAAACACCTCAATAGTAGCTAGTGGTAGCCAACTGCAACCAGCTAACTAGTGTTGTCTTGTAACTCGGCGAAGTCATTCACAATCGCCTTGAAATTATCACACCATTCATTTCAAGGTCATGCGGCCTGACACTGCCGTGTCATATGCTAGTTGCTACACGCAGACAAATCAATGAGGATGCTTTCACGAAATGTGTCTATGTTCCGTCTCGCCGCAATGCCACCTTTATATTAACATAGTGTTTGTTGTTCGGGAACCAGCTCCCGACACTTGCCTTGCTGCTTGTACTGACCGATACCCTTGTATATGTGGCATGGCAACAAGCGTCGGAAGCGAAGAAATGTGTGTGTGTGGGGGGGGGGGGGGGGGGGGGGGGGGGTGAGCGAGGGCTGGAGGGCGGAAGGGAGGGGAATGCCGTGGTGTTATTACTATAGCAAAACCAGATGCAGAACTGCAGCAACTACACGTTGCTATTAGACAGTGGTTGTAGTACAACAACTGTCTAATAGCGAAGTTTAATTAGAGCTGCATAATCCGATGGTTTTGAGTTTCTGTCATTTTCTGAGATAACTACATTAGATTGGTCATTATAATCTACCTTAATTCAGTTTGAAGTAACTTTGATTTTAAATGACTAACTTTTGAGCTATTTGGAGTGAAAAAATGCAAAATTAATTTGAGCAAGCATGCCAAAACTCTGACCCCATAGGATTCAGCAGTAATGGGTTCTGTTAAATTAGCTTCGTGCCCCCATATAGGCAGACCAAATGCTTAATAAGTGCATCAGTATCTCAGTTGTTTATTATAGGATCAAATCTTGTTTAGGTGTTTTGGTTTAGAAAATTTTATGTTTTCATCGGATTATGCAACTTTAAGCAAACTGACAAGACGGATTGATTGCCTTAGTAGGAAAAGAGAATTACTTGGGGTGTCTATTTTATGCAATACTTTAACTGGGTATGTTGTAGCATGTGTGCTGAGGGTGTTAATGACCCCCCCCCCCCCCCCCCCCCAAGCCCCATCCCCACCCCCTCACACACATACACACCCTGGCACATCTGGCAACCCAGCTGGTCGCTAAGGCAATGGCGAACCCTTAGCTTTATGTGCGTTGTGGTTAGCGATGTGGCCACTGTTAACGCTGTAATTTTAAGTAATTATATATATTATATATATTATATATATATATATATATTATATATATATATATATATATATATATATATATATATATAATCGGAGATCTGCTTTACCTCCGGTGCTTTCTTAGTGCTGTCCTATTGGTGCTCTCAGTGTAGTTTAAGATTTATACTACCTATCATGGATAAGCCTAAATAGGCTTGTTTTCACCATTAGACAGTTCGTCGATAGAAAGCCCGAGCCTACACTTTTACCGACCCAAGGGATTTGTAACCTCCCACACCACATAGACATGGTATGAGAGCAACTGGCCTTTGATGACGCTGTAAGTTATACACAGCGGTGGAAATCCAAATTGGCAGAGCTGGGGGCACAGGGAATCGAACCACTGACCTTCAGATTAGGAGTCCGACCTAGAAAAAAGTCACTCTAACCACTCCGCCACAGAGAACACCAATAGTGCATTGGGTTCTCAAGAGTCACTCTCACTCCCATGAAGAGGCATTCTTTCTAACGCACCTACTGACTGATAGACTGTGGCTGCCCCTCGCCCTTTTACCTCGCCTGACCCACTGACCCCCGGACCACGCCCCCCCCCTCCCTTGCCTAACCTCCCTTGCATAACCTCCATCTTCTCCCACAGAGGGCAATTGGTGTTACTATAATGCTATACACCTATTTGATTATAACACATGTATACATAAATAAATATATTAATATTATTAGTACACACATGCTGTGTGACTGTGCGCGATGGAGGTCAGGTGTGGGAAGGAGGATCAGTATTATAATAAAATATGTGTACCTATTAATGCATTAACCACAACGTTAATGCATTAACCACAACATTAATGCATTAACCACAACATAAATGCATTAACCACAACGTTAATGCATTAACCACAACATTAATGCATTAACCACAACATTAATGCATTAACCACAACATTAATGCATTAACCACAACATTAATCCTTTAACCACAACGTTAATGCATTAACCACAACATTAATGCATTAACCACAACATTAATGCATTAACCACAACATTAATGCAATAACCACAACGTTAATGCATTAAGCACAACATTAATGCATTTACCACAACATTAATGCATTAACCACAACGTTAATGCATTAACCACAACATTAATGCATTAACCACAACATTAATGCATTAACCACAACAGTAATGCATTAACCACAACATTAATGCATTAACCACAACATTAATGCAATAACCACAACATTAATGCATTAACCACAACATTAATGCATTAACCACAATGTTAATGCATTAACCACAACATTAATGCATTAACCACAACATTAATGCATTAACCACAACATTAATGCATTAACCACAACATTAATGCATTAACCACAACATTAATACAATAACCACAACATTAATGCATTAACCACAGCATTAATGCATTAACCACAATGTTAATGCATTAACCACAACATTAATGCATTAACCACAACATTAATGCATTAACCACAACATTAATGCATTAACCACAACATTAATGCATTAACCACAACATTAATGCATTAACCACAACATTAATGCATTAACCACAACATTAATGCATTAACCACAACATTAATGCATTAACCACAACATTAATGCATTAACCACAACATCAATGCATTAACCACAACATTAATGCATTAACCACAACATTAATGTATTTATACATTTATGCATTAATATATTAATATCTAGATATAATACCAAACGGTGGTTAAATTTTAGGGTCATTCTGAACACTACTCCTCTGTTAATCGGCACTTCCAACGCACATCATCATACTCCACTGATGCTTCGCCATGTCTGGATTGTTAACAGCATTATTTTTGGTGCCTACCATAGACATGTAATGTTGATGGTTTGTTTTACTAACTTTGGACACTTTGACCAGAGTGGCATCCATTTTGAGTCACATAACCATGAGTGTTGTTAACTCCAGCATTAGATAGCGCCACTGATATGGTATACCGCATAATGGTACAGATGGATTCCACCAGATGGCTCTGGTTATAATGGCGGAAGTGGCAGTTAATGCTACCATGTTGCCCTATCTTTCACTAGAGAACATATACTTTAAAAATCACCTTCCACTGAGAACCAGTCTTCCTGAAAGCTTGTTTTATTGATCGAGGCCTCTCGAGCACATTTATTGTTATCATCGGCCATTGGACGTCAAACATATGGTCATTCTGACACATTTCTTTGGAGGAAACCTGCTTCCGCCACATAGGCTACTCTTTCCGATAAGCAGCAAAGGGTCCTTTATATGCACTTTCCACATGTCTTCCTGATGACCAAGCTTGATATGGTTCTTACCATTCACCATTTTATTATTCTAATGTAGATTGCAGTGTAATTGTCCCAGCAAATAATTGATATTAGATCAAATACTACTTTGTTTGTGTATTCACCACCGCCCGCCACCTCCCTGTGTGTAAGGACGCGGTGACTTGGGCAGGTATATTGATTGCATCGAGGAGTCTAGATGACCTAATGGCTAGGATGCTAACCCTGGATCTCCCAAAGTGTGGGTTGAAGTCCTGCTCTAAGCAAGCTGTTCCCTGCTTTTGCAACAACAACAAGCCACACACAAAAAAGACACCAAAAGAAAACACTCTCAACAATAGCAATGGCATTTTTTCACTTAGATTCATCTGGTATGTATGACCCCCAATAGCTGATGTTTACGTTTTGTGCTGGGGAGTCGTTAAACAAACAAATCAACTGGTGTGCACATCGAAATAGCTTCGCATGGTTTCACTTCAAATAGATCCAAAGTTAGCAAATTATCAAAAATATTATTTCAAAATAGAGGACGTCTTAATGGTCACATTAGTATATATTTTATATGGAACAAAAGGGATTGTTGTTTTTTTCATAGCTACCAGATTATGCAAATTTAATTATGAGTAAGCGCAATAAATTGTGATATAACTCACACAAACTATAGCTAAAGGTACAAGGTTCAGTGGTTGGGTCTAGGCATTAATCGCTTTGTTTTTCATGTTGTGGCATATTAACATTATGGTAAAGCACCCTTCATTTGATTGATTGCTTGATTGAGTGATGCTTTGTTTAATGCCAGAGACCATATTCATGGGGAGAAGAGTGCAACCTGTCATATTAGTATTCAAACATTGCCTGTACACAGCATGTGGAACCACGGTAGTGTAGATGTGTCAAATGATATTTATGACGACGCTAAAACCTCTCAATCATGAAAATTGGGGTGAAGGATAACAAACAAAACTCCGAGGTAAACTTCAGTGGTCTCATTGAAAATAAATTATAAGTGATACAGTCCTGCTTCCCTCAAATAGCCTCAAATCTTTTCTTGGTTTACATTGGTCAAAAGATCATGAGTGCAATTTGTATTGTGAAGTTGTTGGCGCAAGGCCTTCTTGATCTGTCTACATATATTATTACATGGCAGTGTCCGACTGCACAACCTTGAAATGAATATGGCCATAACCTCAACGTGATTGATAATGATGTACTAGAGTTACAAGACTATTGTGTTACGAGTTGAGCACCCACTTCCCATGTGGCAGGTCATCTGATTCAAATCCCTCGTTTGAACTTCAGCCGAATCAAACCAATGACGTTAACATTTTATACTTGTCACTACCTAGTCTGACATGGATAGGGCAAGGAGCAGTGGAATGAGGAAGACCAATTGCCTGCAGTTGAAATTTCCCTGAAAATGTAATAGATGAATGTAATAGATGAATGTAATAGATGAATGTAATACTAACAAATAAAATTACAGAAATAAACTGGGCATTCTGAAAGTTATATATAACTGACACGAAATTCTCAAAAGAATTTCATTTTTATTTAATTGAAAAAATAAAAATGTAATCCTTGGAATTTTATTTATTTTTGTGAGGAGAACATAATTTAGTGTATAATAATAAACTTATGTAATGGGCGCTCTACTCATTTCTGGCTATCAAATTGCGTTTGTTGCCGATATGGTGAAACATCTCCAGCAATCAACAAATATCTAGTAAGCGCACTTGTGCATAACTTGGATACGTAAAGATTTTGGTAAATGTTTTGGGTGTTTAAAATGTGATGCTTTCATTGAACTAGGTGTGTGATCTATTCCCCTGATTGAATGTTACCATCCCCATGCTTTCCTATCGATATTTAAAAAAAATTTGCTTTCTTTGCCAGAACATACGTGTAGTAATGAATACCAAGCCTGGCGTTCATGGCTTTGCGCGTGAGCTGGGAGCTCTTGAGAAGGAGAGCAACATGAGAACAAGGTACGTACACTCCATACAACTCAGCCTATTTAACACCACCCGCCACCACCAGAGGGCAGCCCGTACTCACCCACCCTTCATAGCAGTGAGCACGTTCCTATCCCTCCACCCTGACATGTGTCCGGTATTTACCACGTAAATTATATAGGTCATTTCACAATATCTTTGCAGTAATATTCCAATAACAAACAACCCTTGCTTCAAGTGCTCTAAAAGGCTTTGAACGCATATATTTGTATTTTCGGCATGTTTATGTGTGTGTGTGTATGGGGGGGGGGGGGGGTCCACCCCCTCTTTATTTTCGACTCACTACACACCCGACTGGTATGCTCCCTGATACCAGACTTCTGCCGTGCATGCCATTCTTGATTTACTCGTCTGGGCAATATGTATAGAGCTGACATATGTCAGAGTGCATGTAAATACTGTACATCATACATGTACACACATACCGGTAAACACCGCATGTAATGTGCTGTAGCGGTCTGTCGGGAGAATAAACTAATGCATGGGTGCACTCCTATGTACACATGTGCACTCAAGTGTACTCACGTGCACTTATTTGTACTCATGTGTACTCATGTGCAGTCATGTGTACTCGTGTACAATCATGTGCATTCATGTGCACTCATATGTACTCATGTGCACTCATGTGCATTCATTTGTACTCATATGCACTCATGTGTACTAATGTACACTCATGTGTACTCATTGCACTCATGTATACACATGTGTACGCATGTGCACTCATTGCACTCATGTATACTCATTGCACTCATGTGCACTCATGTGCACTTCCTGTGTACTCATGTGCACTCATGTGCATTCATATGTACTCTTGTGTATTCATGGGTATTCATGTGCACTCATGTGCACTTCATGTGTACTCATGTGCACTCATGTGTACTCATATGTACTTCCGGTGTACTCAGGCGCACTCATGTGTACTCATGTACACTTCATGTGTGCTCAGGTGTACTTCCTCTGTACATGTGCACTGATCCACACTGATGTGCACTTGTATGTAAGCCTACTTGTGTGCACTCATATGCACCCACATTCACTTATGCGCACTAGTATGCAATAATGTGTACTCGTATGCAATCATCTGTGCACTCATGTACATTCATGTGCACTGACGTACACTCACGGTCACTATGTACATGTATGTGCACTGATAAGTGATATGCAGACATATGCACATGAGTGCACATCAGTTCACTTCTGTGCATTCATGTGCATTCGTTTGCACCCATATGCATTCATGTATACTGATGGGCCTTCATGTGTATTCCAATGTATGCATGTGTATTCACATGTACTCATGTGTATTCACATGTACTCATGTGTACTCATGTGTATTCACATGTATGCATGTGTACACATTGTATTCACATGTACGCATGTGTATTCATGTGTATTCACATGTATGCATGTGTACTCATGTGTACTCACATGTATGCATGTGTACTCATTGTATTCACATGTACACATGTGTATTCATGTGTATTCACATGCACGCATGTGTACTCATGTGTACTCACATGTACGCATGCGTACTCATATGCACTTTGTATGCACTCATGTCTGTCTATGCACTCGCATGTACTTCGCTACAATCCTGTGGAATCCTATGCAATCCCATATTTCTGTGCATTTCTTTAATTGGACATGTACCCTCTGATAACGACAGTGATTGAAACCCAATGCACAGGGCATAAAGTAACATTGCGTGGCAAAATCTTTGATATTCCTTCCGAAGTGAAAGTCTGTGGTGGGAAGATATCCTGTAAAATACTAAGTCGTATATAAATCTGGCACATCTAAGCCTGTGCATATTGGGTGAGGCATTCATATTTAAAAGAGCATGTCTGTGGGTCGGGTTTAAGTTGGGTTTTTATGTGGGGGGAGTTTTTTTTTTGGGGGGGAGGGGTCCTGTGTTTTCTTTTGTACTACTGATTTTGTTTGTGAACACATACATTGAGAGTAGATCCATGCATCTGCATGTGTTGTTTTTGATAAGTTTGTTTGTGTTTTTTGTGTGTTTCTTTTAGTGGGTTGTTGATTTATTTTTAACTTACTACTGATGTCCATGGTAAATAAGTGATTCTAAGTCAGGTTGGCCCGCGTCTACATCTAACACGCGGGTGAGCGTGTATAGGGAGTGGGGGCGTGGTGGTGGTGGGGTGGGGGTGGTGGGGGGGCTGGTAGAATCCGGCAGCCTTAAGCTGAGATTCCTTCTATGCGGTATGCGGCATGCGGCATGCAGCACATGACTGGCTATATTTAAAAAATAAAAATAAACAAGTATACTCCTTACTGCACTGTATATGACCAAATATTGGATTTATATCTATGTACTTTTTCGTAGGTCACATGGGGGTTCCTACCTTTATTATAACCAAATTATAGATAAGTATTCATATTTCTGTGCATATGGTAGCATTTTTAGCTTTCCCCTAACCGTATGTCTCCCGGTGCCCAGCTCACCATGTGTTTCCAATTAGCACCCCTCTGTGAGACTGTTCCGTAATGCTCAGTCGCCTCTCCTGGTGTTAAACTAATGGACACATCAGACTCAGGTTTCTATTCGCACCCAGCTTGACGCATACCGCATGCCGCACCGATCGCTACAGGGACCGATCGAGTTGTCGCATTCGCATTCGCATTCGCATTCGCATACCGCATGTAAGGGTTGCAGCCCATTGACTTCAAGGCGTTTCGATTTTTTGCCGCATTCGCATTCGCATTCGCATACCGCATACCGCGTGTAAGGAATCCTAGCTTAAGGGTGCTCAGCGGAGCGTGGGTTCAATTCTTGGGCTTGTATCGTGGTTTTTGAATTTTACAAGCATCCCGCCATTGTATAGATCTATCATGTGCCTGGTTTCTTCATCAAACTGAATCCGGCTAATCCAGCTATGATTAATATTGCATAATCCGATGGTTTTTAGTTTCTGCTATGTATCATCCCCACGACACTGTTTGCCGTGATCATGATCCTGTACAAGCTTTGCGCTGTATGGTTGTTGAACCTACCCTGTGTATGTATGTGTTAGTGCATTGCCTGTATGTATGTAATTGTAAGCATTAAAAGACTTACAATTCCAGGGGGACGAGTGTAGTAGTCTGCACTGACCTCTCAGGCAAGTAACCACATAGACAGGTAGGCATGGGTAGTATGGTGATATCAGGGAGCCTAGGTGGTGTAATGGTTAGCACACTGGCCTGGAATGCAAAGAGATGTGGGTTCGAGTCCCGCTCTAGGCACAATATTTCCCATTTGCATCACCCCCATGACACTGGTTGCCGTGACCATGATCTTTTACAAGTTACGCGCTGTATGGTTGTTGAACCTACCCTGTGGATGTATGTGTTAGTGCATTGCCTGTATGTATGTAATTGTAAGCATTAAATGAACATCGAAAAGACTTACAATTCCAGGGGGACGAGTGTAGTAGGCTGCACTGACCTCTCAGGCAAGTAACCACATAGACAGGTAGGCATGGGTAGAGAGTGTGGATATCAGGGGGCCTAGGTGGTGTAATGGTTAGCACACTGGCCCGGAATTCAAAGAGATGTGGGTTCGAGTCCCGCCCTAGGCGCAATATTTCCCATTTGCATCACGCCCATGACAGTAACCACACATCAAATCCAGGTTAAGTGTTTTGGTTTCGAATTTGATGCTTTGATGTTATTTAACTTTCCGTCTTATACCGCCCGTTTCTCTTTGATAGTTTCAGAATTAGTCTGTGAACAATGGTGAAATGAAAACAGTGCGTCTAATGCCCGGTACACACCTACCGTTTACGATCGTTTTTCCGCACCCACCTAGCGTATACGATCTAAAACTGCCCAAAAATCGTGAGGTGTGCACTCCCCTAGCACACCTACCGATTGCGATTCGCGATTTTTAGGACTAAAACGGTATGTGTGCGCTAGGATTACGATTGCAATTCGCGATTCGAAAAATGAATCGGCCCGTTTTCAGTTTTAAGCGGATCGGGAGTTTTAGTGCGCGAATCCTATACGGTATGTGTGTACATGGCATAAGCAATCTAAATCTAAACTTTGCTTCATGCTTATGGATCGGTGGTTTTTGTATGTGTTTTTTTACTTTTTATCGTTGCGAGTTTTTAGTTCAAAAGTTAATCTTACCACTTGTCTTGGCTACCGGACGGGATGGCTGAATCGGTAGAACGCATGCTTCCGTGTGGAAGGTCGGGAGTTCGAGTCCCTGCATAGTCAAATCAATGACTTATAGAATTGGTACTTGTCACTCCCTAGCCCGGCGCTCGACGTTAATAAGATATCACACTTACTGGTTAGCACAGTGTCAGGATAATGTGACTGTGGGGTATCAGGTCATGGTGCCGGCGGTCTGGTCTCCCAGCGGGGCAACATTATAAAGTCACCATGAGTGCATACTCTCACACGTCGGTACCAATCCTGATGTGACCTTGGATGTTGTTAGGATGCAAACAACAAACAAAATAACTTGTAATAACTTAGATTGTGTGTATTGGAGATGTGCTATTCACGCAAGCCAATCTATGTTATTGTGTCACTGAGAAAGCGGTTGTTAATCTGTAAAACGTAGGTTTAGACTGTGCATCCGGGTGGCATAGCAATATGGTATCAGTGTCTGCTTCCTGATCGTGAGATTGTAGGTTCGAAAAAGTCGGCCGAGTCAAGCAAAACAAAGATTTTTTAAATTGTCACTTGTTGCTCACTGCCCTGCTTAGACTCAAGATATTAAGAAGAGATGACAATAACTGACAGGTTCAGTATCCGGATATTATGTCACCAGTAAGATATTGTACCATGGAGCAGAAGTGTTCTCTGTGGCGGAGTGTCTGACGTTTTTATAGGTCGGACTCCTAATCTGAAGGTCAGTGGTTCGATTCCCTGTGCCCCAACCTCTGCCAATTTGGATTTCCACCGCTGTGTATAACTTACAGCGTCATTAAAGGCCAGTTGCTCTCATACCATGTCTATGTGGTGTGGGAGGTTAAAGATCCCTTGGGTTGGCAAAAGTGTAGGCTCGGGCTTTCTATCAACAAACTGTCTAATGGTGAAAACAAGTCTATTTAGACTTATCCATGATAGGCAGTATAAATCTTCAAGAAAATAAAAATCCCAGTAGATTAGATGTGGATAAAGCTGTCAGAATCCACGTTGTCACTAGTTATCATTCGTCCTCATATAACACAGGTGTTGCTACGACATAAACCGTCATCCACCATCTACCAAAACGGTATCAGCACGGATGATATGCATTTATACATATACATATATATATGTATACTGAATATGATAGTTATATATGTGATATACATATGCAACAATTTATACACAATGTATATCACTTATATAAGTATATGTATATTTATGTTCAGTGTGATGTGCCGGGTGTTTCTTGTTATACTAAAAATCAATAGTTCCCAAACTACTAAATCCCCACGTGTCAAGGAAGGCAGTGACAACTCGTATATATAATCTATATTCCACACGAAATGACGTGTGAATAACCGTGTTGTCAAAATAACAGATTCAACTCGTTGCAAACTATTACGAGACAGCTCAGTAAAATAAATTACTAAATACTGTAATTGTAAATATATATCTGTAATTGTATATTTTTGTGACAGTTGTTTGTGTATGTGGTATGCAGGTATTGCAATACCTTAGGGAGTTTGACGCCCCTGCCCTGCAGAGTTGTAAACCACTGCCTTGTGGTGCAGGTTCTTGACAGAACCGAAGGCTAAGGGAGCAAACCCTGAACAGAAAACCATGTCACTGTGGAGGCATCAAGGGCGGTTGATGTATGGAACTCCCAACATCTCCCGACCAGCCACTGCAGGGACAAATAGTTTTGCGCCTGTCTGGACATGTTCTTGCCGGTGTGAATCCTCTATTTGCTCCCCGAGAGAGTGCCGCTGGTAACTTGCAAAAGCCAGCAGCACTTCAACACTTTTGCAGGCAGCTTTCATGAAATGCGGAGAGCGGCAGTCAAGTAATGAAAGCAGTCTTTGTCGCATCGCGACCGACAGCATGATGATGATGATGTTTGTGTATGTATTATCAAAGATCCTATAATACTAAGACGACTCATTCCCTATCTCTCCCATGGTAATGTAAATTTGGCAGTGCCACCTTGTGGTGGGTTTGATCAGCCCGGCTACTGGTTGGTGTTTCACATGTAAACACATACAATTATATTATACATGAGACAGGTAAGAATGAATACACATCAATATGAAATTGCTATGAACAAATACACATCAGCATCATCATCATCATCATCATCATCATCGCCATCATCACACATCTTTCACATTCATATATACATTTATACATATAATATAGCAATTGTTTAACCAAGAGAACAGCCAGCGCACCAAGTGGTGGATTTGATCATTTTGATTACAAAGTACAGGCTGAGTGTGCCATCTTAGTAGTATAGGGTCTTTGGTCGTATGTACATCGCATTTCTTGAATGCCATCCATATGATCTTTGGCGAGTTGCATTTCACAAACATAACATACTTGGAAATAAAAGCATAGCATAACATTGTGTTAATGGATAGGTCCCTATGGAATGTACCCACTCCACCCCCACCCCAACTCGCTGTAAGTAAAGGTAGGACGACACTTCTTCAGGTGTGAAAACCAATATCTTCACATGATACCGGACGCGGTGGCCCAATAAATAGAGCGCAGGCTTCCTGTGCAAAAGGTCGGGAGTGTGAATCCCGGTCGAGTCAAACCAATCACTTAAAAAATTGATACGTATTGCTACCTACCATGGCTCTCGGTATTACTAGGATAGGACAATGACTGGTTAGCTCTGTATCCGGATAATGTGACAGTGGGATATCGGGTCATGTCGTCAGTGGCCTAATCTCCCAGTGAGGCAGCACTGTAAAGTCGCCATGAGCGCACCCTGTCACAAGTCGATACCCATCCTGTTATGACCATAGATGTTGCTAGGACATGAAACCTCAACAAACAAACCTTCACGTGATAATTCGCAAAACACCTGTCTCTGGCGTGAAACAAGTTCCCTCTAACTATAACTATGACTATAACTGGTTGCGCTTCTTCTAGTAGGAATGCAACAGAGAGAAGGAAGTCTGAGCTTCTTCCTCCAGACCCACGCGACCTCTACGAGGAAGTCACAGAGGAAGAGGGGAATGCGATGTATAGACCAGTGGCGACTGGTACAGACTGGTAGATAGCAACTACGTTATCAGCGTTTTGAGTGCAGCATCCATCAGCAAGTGTAGTCTAACAGCTATATCCTTGTGTGCTGAATTAATCGTGGCTCTTAACCAATATTCTTGTTCTTCTTGATCCTCATGCTCTTCATTCTCTTCATGTTCTTCATGCTCTTTATTCTCTTTATTCTCGTTATGCTATTCGTGCTCTTCATGCTCTTCATGCCCTTTATGCTCTTCATGCCCTTCATGCTCTTCATTCCCTTTATGCTCCTCATGCTATTGATGCTCTCCATGATCTTCCTGCCCTCATGTTCTCAATGTTGTTCATGTTCTTTATGCTCTCATGCTCTTTATGCTCTCATGCTCTTTTTGGTCTTCACGCTCTTCATGCCCGTCATTCTCTTCATGCTCTTCATGTCCTTTATGCTCTCCATGTCCTTTATGCTCTTCATACCCTTTATGCTATTCATGCCCTTTATGCTCTTCATGCCCTTTATGCTCGTCATGCCCTTTATGCTCTTCATGCCCTTCATGCTGTTCATGCTCTCCATGATCTTCTTGCTCTTCATACGATCTATGCTCTTCATGTTCTCCATGCTCTTCATGCTTGTATTGCTCTTCATGTCCATCTTGCTCTTCATGCTCTTCTTGCTCTTCATCCTCTTCATGCTCTTCTTTCTCTTGCGTTGGTTTGTTGGCATTCCATTTCTTCCACCACCCTCCATACCCAACCTTTCCACAACATCTCCATGTTGGATTTTGTAGTGGCGTGAATATACCTGTTATTGGGAACAGGTCGACCAGAAGAAGCTCTTGTGAAACGCTAGGCAAACACCCTGCCCTGTGTGACGGACAAGAGAGGCAGAAGGGAGTGTTGGCTCCTTCCCTGTACTGTCCGACAGGTCTGGGTTCAGTCCAGCACCACATCACCATTACACGGTCTGTGCCTCAGTGTGCAATGATAACCACACTCAGACACCACCCTACCCCTCCCCCACAACATCCCCATTGGGGTTGTATAGGAGTGTGTTTGTTTGTTTGTTTGTTGTTCAGTGTTTGATAATCCAAAATAATATTACTAAATCCTTTTTGAGGTTCTGTTTTTAACCTGATAAGTACAGTGAAACCCCGTTATAACGTACTCTGATTTAACACGAATTCTGATATAATGCCATGATTCAACCGCAATTTAGCGTGACTTCGCTGTTTTCGCGATGACATTTTGTGGTCCCCAATGATTGCGTTATAATGGGGTTTCACTGTATATTAGTACACATAACACTAGTTCCTCTGCCCTTTCCCACCCTCTTATGTATATTACCTTATGTACTTCCTAGATGTTGCATGAGTGCTGTGATAAATTGCTCTATTTCACACAAATCTGTCAATAGACCTTTTCCATTGAGCGTGCACAGAGAGCTGCTATCCACATCATTAGTTCTTCCCACCTCCCATCAGATAATGGGGTTGGTGGTGGAAATCCTCTATAGAGGGAGCGCACGTGACGTCATTACTTAGCAATCAGCGGTTAGCGGGCTGGCATCTTGGATTACAAGCACCCTCCCTAGCCATGTTGTGAATGAATGCAGATGCATTAAACAGACTTTTCTTGTGTTATGGGAGGTTCTGTGCAGTTTACATCCAATGTGTTTACTTACAGCACTTTAGCAACAACTTCTGAGGCCAAACTGCTCAAAACAATGATAAATAAACCAACAAATCAGTAAATAACCACAGTGTAGGCTGTTGCAAGCCTTCTGTATTTCATCCAATATGGCCACCGAAAATTGCCTCGTGACGTCATTACACCCTGTCTATTCTTAAGTATAGACAACTTTCCACAGAGTATGCCATGTATTGAGCTGCTCTCCCCACCTATCCCGCACACTGAGCTGCTCCCCACAACATTAGTTCTTCCGACTGCCGTCAGACGGCTGATTGGAGGTGGTGGTTAAATGCATCTATTTCCGCCCACCCCCAACTCGATGCGATGCAATGCCTTCCAAAATGGCGGCCGGAAACAGGATTCAAAATGCAAGTTGGATTCGGGAACCAGATAAAGACTGATATTGATGCCAGAACTGGGTTTGTTTTGTGTCGGTATGGGGGGGGGGGGCGGAGTGGGGGGAGTGGGGGAGGGAGGTCGGGTGTTCAGGTGTTCGTTTGTCAGCTTTGCCAATGTGTCGCTTGGATAGTTATGCTGGCATCATGTAGTGGGAAATATGCTGGACCTCTCCTCACCCCCATACACATCCAAGACGCGGGGCCACCAGGTCACTAGGCCAGCCTATTTATATGGTTATTGTCTTAGGCTCCAGGCCAAATCTCTGCAGTGTTCCCCAGTGCATCGTCTATGTTTAACGACCAGACAGGATGGCCGAATGAGTTGAGCGGCCGTCTCCCGTTTTGGTAGATCGTGGGATTCGAACCCACGAATTAGAACTCTGGTCGAGGCAAACCAATGACTTAGAAATGGATACTTCCCCGCTTCATAGTCAGGCGCTCGCCATTATTAGAATAGGGCAAGGACTGGTTGGCTCTGTGTCAGAATAATGTGACTGAGTGGGATATCAGGTTATGGTGCTGCTGGCCTGTTCGCCCAGTGGGGAAGCACTATAAAGCAGCTATTAGTGTGCACTACCACAAGTCAGTTCCCGTCCTCATATGACCTTAGATGTTGCCAGGATGTAAAAGTCCAATAAACAAGCAACAGCCTATGTTTAACCATATGATAATAGTGTATAGCCGTACAAGCGGCGGTTATCACCATGCTACCCCGAGTGATCTACGGTCTGGAAACATGTTCACCTTTCTCTGATTTTTGCGAGAGAGAGAAAAGGTTGATAGGTTTAAAATCGTTGGGGGATAACTGTCTTGATTTTCTTTCCTTTAAAAAAATATTATTTTTCGAAGATGATTTGTTTGTCAGAAGTGACTTTCATCCGTGAATACATTAAATGCTCCTTGTATATCCGAGCCATCTCCAGGTTCCTTTTATAACCAGAAAGGATGGGTTGTTTTTGTTTAACATGCGCGTAGTCCTCATGGGCGTCCCTTTACATGAGTCAGTAGCTTCGTAAGGCACACCCAGAGCAGGACCGGATTAAAGACCAACTCATCGACATCAGCACAAGCTATGCAAGCGAAGAAACAGAACCCGCCATAGGCAACTCTTTTTCACTGAGAGAGTTACCAATGTGTCGAACCGCCTTCCAAAGTCATGTTGTGGAGGCATCAAGTGTTAAGGCATTTGAAGAAAGGATTGAGAGATACTGGAGGGATCAGGATGGTGTATATAAATATAAATATGAAGCGGTTCTGAGCTCATGTCACTCAGAAGAGTCTAAAAATGACATCGCCCCAAATTTATCGGGCAATGATCTGGATGTACAGGCCTAACCTTCGCCGTGATTATGGCCTATGCTGCCGACATGGCGTAAAGCAACAACCAATCAATCAATCAATCAATCAAAAACAGGTCTAACGACCTTCGTCCAGTAAAGAGTTAAGTAAGTGAAGCGGCGGAGTTATTTCAAATAATGCAGAGTGTGGTTCATTTTAAAACACTCCACCCATCCACGAGGACTGTTACTGTGATGCCTCAAGGTCTGTAACATCTTATAGAAACATTGATCAGTGACGTCACTATCACGTGACTGACTGCAACAATGGTCCTGGTTGGCAAAAGAATACAGATGGGTTCCGCTTTGCATAGAAACCAAAAGAGAAATACTCTAATCGAATTGATCTTTTTTCCCCGTAATGTTCAAACTGAGAAAAACTGTCAAATGCGTGGAATTTGAGCTTATTGAGTTGTGTCAATGTGCGTGACCACTCAATGCTTCCAAAGCAGATGTAGAAAAACGCCTAATACCCCAGTCATACGAGAGGCAGCGTTCACCGCCAACCTCCTTACGCCCAAAAGGACGCCATCCACCCAGCGTTCCATTCGATACATTGATTCAAATACGTTGTAGGCACCAGGTCGGCGCCATGTCGGCGCCAGGTCAGCGCCGACCACATGGTGACTGCAGCATCACATGTGTTGGTGCCACCAGGTCGGTGCCAGATCGCCGCCAGATCACCGGCAGATCACCGGCAACTCGCCAACCCAGGGTGGCGCCAGATCAGCGCCATGTCGGCGCCAGGTCGGCGCCGACCACATGGTGACTGCAGCGTCGCATGTGTTGGCGCCACCAGGTCGGTGCCAGATCAGCACCAGATCGGTGCCAAATCGGTGCCAGATCGGCGCCAGATCAGCGGCAACTCACCAACCCAAGGCGGCACCAGGGCGGCGCCAGGGTGGCGCCAGGGCGGTGCCAGGGCGGTGCCCGGGCGGCGCCAGGGCGGCGCCAGGGCGGTGCCAGGGCGGTGCCAGGGCGGTGCCAGGGCGGTGCCAGGGCGGTGCCAGGGCGGTGCCAGGGCGGCGCCAGGGCGGCGCCAGGGCGGCGCCAGGGCGGCGCCAGGGCGGCGCCAGGGCAGCGCCAGGGCAGCGCCAGGGCAGCGCCAGGGCAGCGCCAGGGCAGCGCCAGGGCGGCAACCATTTTGAATGGCGCCAACCATTTTGAATGGCGCCGCCGGAACAGGACGCAAGGAGGTTGCACGTGCACCAGCAGCAACCTCCTTCCATCCAAAATTCCCGAAATGGACGCCGGGAGGTTGGAGTCCTCGCGGCGACAGCACTCAATCAGGGCGTAAGGAGGGAGCAAGGAGGACGTTTTGACGTCGCGAATCGATCGTTAGCGAATGCAGGCCTCGTGTGACTGGGGTATGATCTGTAAAAGCATGTCTTTGACAAATTTGCCTAATCATGCAGTGAATCTCTGCTCGCTGTGTTTTTGTCACTGGGTGTACCTGTCCAAGCTATTTTTATATTTATACATAAATATTATTCATATAAACATGTAATACATATATATATATATTGTTTATGTCCATTATGATATGACCTTAGATGTTGCTATGGCGTAAAATAATAACAAAACAGACAATTATTGTTTATATAAATAAATAAATAAATAAATAAATCCTAACTATAACCCAGTTGCTACGGTGTAGTACTATCCACTATAATTACTAGTTACTTTTGCCTACCAGCCAATGCCCATGTGCGGGAAATCACTGATGTAAACAACAACAATACCGGTGTCTATTACACACCTGCAAATTGATTGTACCATTCACAAATAAATTATTATGACTTCATTTGGGACTACAGTAAAACCTCTCTAACCGACCATCTCTACAAATCGACCATTCCCCTATATCATTGCTTTATTTGGGTGCCAATAATACAATTGTAACCATATTCTAACTCTAAACCGACCACATCCCTAAATGGATCACTTAGTCTGTCCCAATGTCGGTCGATTTAGAGAGGTATTACTGTAGTTTTGATTGGACCGAGCAGAAGGCTCTCCTGTATCAAAGTATACATGTGAGTGAGCATGGGGAACAGGTATCGTATTTAAAGCATTGACTTTAGGCCTACCTATCTGTGTTGTTATTCTTAGTCTGTCTCCACATCTCAATCTACTGTACAATTGATGTTATTGCAAACTGGGACGAAAGAAAGAGACAACAAGGTTTGTTCTGTTTTAAAAGCACGGCATCAGTTGTTATTGCTTGTTGTTTTTGTGGGGGGGGGGGGGGGAGGCGAGTAGCGATGGGGGGGGGGGCATGGGTGGAGTTTTGGGGTGTTTTTTTCTCTCTCGGATAAACGCTCATGAAGGTTGGAAATAGTGACCATGTACTTGTGACTTTTAATGTTGTTCATCATGATCCAGTTAGCATGACCACTCACATTGAATGGTATGATAAAAGAAAAGTATACTTCTCCATGTGTGTTCGAACCCCGCAAATTAACCATAGCCGCTATTTTAGAGCACATCTTCTGACTGTGCAGGTCCTTTGACAGGGTGTGGCAGAGCCCATGTGACAGGACTAAACAGTCTGTGCGCAGTAATTATAGGAAGGTCCTGGTGGCTCCACTAAGCTACTCATAAGCCGTGTTCACACGGGCAAAATGTGAAGCGAATTAGACAAATCGAATCAGGTGAGTCGAATTAGCCGCCCATTCACACGAGCACTACTTGGGCCGGAAGTCGATATCTGCGCATGAGCAAGTCCAGTCTGACCAGCGCCACCACGAGAGAGTGGATTCGACCTAGATATGTATTTAATGAATCGTATTGGTTTGGAACGGTCAAAACTTCTGCTGGGCAGTGAAACCCTAAAAATAAATGATGAAAAAAATATCTGTTCACGGCTAACGGTTTAATAGACTAAATTATATAATATGCACTTTTGATCGACCGGAAAGTCAACAAACTAAGGTGTCGAGTGCGCATGGGTGTGAAGTGCTTAATCCGCCTCAGTGCGTCCACACGGACAAAATAAATCGATTCACAGAAATCGCCTCACGTAAACTACCTCGATAGGTGGTTTACAGGATGCGCATCACAGAAATCGATTCAGCCCTAATTCGACTCAGACGCCCGTTCACACGAGAAATGTGAGGCGAACTAGGCAAGTCGCTTTCTACAAATCGATTTACATTGCCCGTGTGAACACGGCTATAGATTGATCAGCGCTTATTGAATTTGTATTGATTATTTTGTCAGCTCTACAGACCTGCCTTCACACCCTCTTATGCCCCTTCCCACGTACCCCCGCCCACCGCCGCCTCTTTTTCTTTTCTGTTCAAATCTTCTTAAAAAGATATCACTGTCGTCTTTATACTTCCAGTGTACATAATTAGCAACAGATTGTTCAAGTGGGTAAACACACCTGTTCTAACTGACGGGATGCCCAAATAATTTACAGCGTTCGTCTCCCGTGTTGGTAGACCATGGGGTCGTGGGTTCGAACCCTGGTCGAGTCAACCCGATGACTTTGAATCATATTGCAAGAGTAAATCAAAAAGGAGGTGGAGTTGCTATATATGTACATAATTCCATATATTATAAGGTCATAAATGTTATGTCTTTGGCTGTTAATGGCATAATGGATAGCATCTCGGTTGAACTCTGTATTAATAACAGAAGAAATGTGATTGTTAATTGTACATATAGAACACCAGGCTCAGATTTTCAAACCTTCATTGACCAAATTGAAATGATAATAAAACATGTAAATAAAAGAAAATCACTCTTTCTGTGCGGTGATCTTAATATTGACCTTCTAAGATATAATGATAATAAAGGAACAAAAACATTTGTGGACATGATGTTCAGTGTAGGGCTGTATCCATTAATAGCTAAACCAACTAGGATAACAGACCACAGTGCTACCCTAATTGACAACATATTCACTAATGAACTGGATCACAACATTAGCAGTGGATTACTTATAAGTGACGCCAGTGACCATTTACCTATATTTGCCATATGTAAATATTTAGATATAAATAGAACTTCTAATAAGAAATATACCCTTACGAGAAAATAGGATGAAAATTGTATTGCTGCATTGAAAAATGATCTATTATTACAAGATTGGAATAGTGTCATGGATAAAAATGATGAAAATAGTGCTTATGATAATTTTATAAAAACATTTGTTGGCCTATACAATAAACATTGTCTGATCAAAAAAGTGTGCGCTAAAGACAAAACAAAACCATGGTCTTCGTAATGCATGTAAAAAAAAGAACAACTTTTACAGAAAGTATCTACGATGTAGAACAAAGAGTGCTGAAAACAAGTATAAAACGTATAAAAATAAAGTGACATCAATTCTAAGAGATAGTGAAAAAAGCTATTATAATAAGCTATTGGCTCAACAAAGAAATAACATGAAAGGAACTTGGAAAATACTAAATACTGTTATAAGGAAAAGACAACAACTTTCTCCTAACCCAAATAAGTTTAAGTCAAATGGGGAAACTATTACAAATAAAAAGGCCATAGCAAATGGTTTTAATGACTTCTTTGTCAATGTAGGCCCCAATTTAGCAAAAAAATATTAAAGCTCATAACAAAAATGTAGATGTACTGGACTTTTTAAAAACACAAAATCCTGAATCAATGTTTTTAGCAGGGGTAGAGGAGAATGAGATCATTAAAGTAGTCAATAATTGTAACACCAAAAAGTCAACGGGATATGATAACGTAGATATGAGCATCATTAAACAAGTAATATATTACATTGTCAAACCATTTACCTATATATGTAACAGCTCCTTTAAGAATGGAGCTTTTCCAAATAAAATGAAAGTGGCTAAAGTAATTCCTATATTTAAAAAAGAAGATAACAGTGTTTTCACTAATTATAGACTGACATCACTTTTGCCACAGTTTTCAAAAATATTAGAAAAACTGTTCAATAGTAGACTGGAAGCATTTATTGATAAACA
Organism: Branchipolynoe longqiensis; assembly: GCA_030323885.1. NCBI lineage: Eukaryota > Metazoa > Annelida > Polychaeta > Phyllodocida > Polynoidae > Branchipolynoe > Branchipolynoe longqiensis. The sequence goes on along the minus strand of CM059188.1, from coordinate 49,364,948 downwards.
TGATACCTTGTGTAGCAGTCAATATGGTTTCAGATCTAAAATGTCTACATCATTGGCATTATTAGAACTGACAGAAGAAATTACCTCAGCTCTGGACAAAAAAAAGTACTATTGGTGTATTTATTGACCTTAAAAAAGCATTCGCCACAATTGACCATAATTTGTTAATAAAAAAGTTAAATCACTGTGGTATCAGAGGCATTGCCAATAACTGGCTTACTAGTTATCTACAAAATAGACAACAATATGTCAATTTTGATGACGAGGACTCAGACTTAGCAAGTGTGGTATGCGGAGTCCCTCAGGGCTCAATTCTGGGACCTAAGTTATTCATTTTATATATAAATGGTATTTGTAATGTTTCTTCCCTTCTTAAAGTTAAATTCATTCTATTTGCTGATGTCACTACTATCTTTAGGTCAGGGCCATTCCCTGATATAAGCAAAGAACTTATTAAATTGAATCTATGGTTTGTAACAAACAAGTTATCACTTAATGTAGCAAAAACTAATTTCATGCTGTTTAGTAATTATAAAAAACAATCTAATGTTACTGTACGTATAAATGATACGGATATCGAAATGGTTTATGTCAGTAAATTCCTAGGGGTGCTAATAGATCATAAACTTAATTGGAAAACGCATAATAGTATGATTAAATCTAAATTGTCCAAAACTATTGCAATTATGCACAAGGCAAAATATCTACTTAGCAAAAATGCATGCTTAATATTGTATTATTCATTATTTCTGCCTTATGTATCGTATTGTTGTGAAGTATGGGGAACTACATATAAAACAAATATGGAGTGTATTTATTTGCTCCAGAAGAAAGCAGTGAGAATTGTTTGCAACGTTGGATATCGAGAGCAGACTAATAAGCTGTTCTTTGATCTTCATGTATTAAAATTAATAGACTTGGTTAAGATCAAATCTAGTATGATAATTTAGAATGCAAACAAAGGGCTACTGCCAAAAAATCTACAGTTTTTATTCAAAATATGTTCAGATAGTGGCCATGATACAAGGCAGATTAACAACCTAAGACAAGTATTTGCAAGAACAACTTTAAAGTCTCAATGTATATCTATATGTGGTATAAAAATATGGAATTCACTTGACGATAATATCAAATGTTCAAAAAACATCTATATGTTTCAACGAATGTATAAAAAGAAAATACTTAAGCTTTATCAGAGGGAAAACACATAGTAGACTAGTACATAAATATTGAGATGTAATTTACAGTATTGAGGGTAATGTTGATATGCTTTTAACTTTTCTTTTTCTTTTCCCTTTTATTATTTCTATGATATAAGCAATGTATCTGTGTTATTTTTAAATGGGGAAAACACCTCATAAGTATTGTACTTCTGCTTTCTCCTTTTTCATGTGAAAAAATTACTGATATAAATATCAACTTGTGTGTACATTGATCATGTGGAAATAAATATTTTATTATTATTATTATACTTAAAAATTGATACTCGTCGCTTCCTAGCCAGGCGCTCGGCATTAGTAGGATAGCGTAAGGACTGGTTGGCTTAGTGTCAGGATAATATGACTGAGCAGCGGCCTGGTCTCCCAAAGGACAGCACTATGAAAGTTGCCATGAGTGTGCACTATCACAAGTCGGTACCAGTCCTGATATGACCTTAGATGTTGCCAGGATGTAAACCTCCACCAACCAACCATTAAGATAAAAGTGAACGAGGCCTGTGTACAGTTAGCTGCCTTACGTGCAATCAGCATCTGTGCACTCAGATCAAAGAGTGTCCCTTAATGCATGGTAGCGATGTTTGTTGATCAAAGAACTATGGAACCATAGTACCTATGGTTACTGGTGTGGTTGAGAAGTGCCTGCCTAATCTACCGGCTCAGAGAACTGCAATACTACATTTTGAAGTATGCTTTAGGATAGGGTGAGGCTTTTTACACCGGTACCAAGCAATATGGCCTAGCGGTACGGTGCCCACTTCCCGGCTGTTTGATCATAGGTTCAATCCCCGGCCGAGTTAAAAGCTATGATTTTACGAATAGGCAATTGGCATTATCTCGCCTGAAGTAGGATTGCACAACAGTCTAATTGGCTCAATGTCAGAATAATGTGACTCAGTGGGGTACTGTGTCATAATATCTCAGCGGGGCAGCTCGATGAAACCGCCATGAGTGCGCGCACTGTCACAAATCGGTAATCATCCGAATATTATCTCTGATGTTGCTAGAACATAAATAGATCCCCCTTCATTCAGTCGTATTCTGATACACCTCTGATGTTGCTAGGACTTAAATCCCCCTTCATTCAGTAGTATTCTGATACACCGTTAAATAATGCCTGACCTCAACATTCCTTGTCCCCGTGTCCTCCTGTCTTCCTGTCCTCCTGTCCTCCTGCCCTCTAGTTACGCCCGCAGCACTGTCTCTGTAACATGGCTGCTGGCCAACCCTATAGAAAGAGTCTGAAGGCTGGATTATGGACAGAGCCACATCAAAATGCAATCTAATAGCCACATTTATGGTTCAAATGCTTATTTATCATACATAGCCCACTATTTTTGAAGTGAAGAATTTTTTGTATTAAGTTGATTACTTTACTCTAAAAGTCCAATTGAGAGCATCTAATGGCTGCCATCTTGTGTTTTGTTTTTTTTCCTCTCCTCTTTCATCAACTGTGTGACAATATGGATACACAGTGCATGCTGGAACCAGGCCCTCCGCATCTTGTTTACAGTAGACTCCGACCAAAGGAGTTTGTGCGCGGATTTAGACACGGTTGTCATTCACCTCTACTGGTGGAAGGGGTGAATATTGTATCTACCTGCCCGCCAGCCCCATTTTCCCCACCCCACCCCACCCCACTCCACCCCACTCCAACCCACTCCAAGCCCACCCCACTCCATCCCACCCCACCCCACTCCACCCCACTCCATCCCACTCCATCCCACCCCACCCCACCCCACCCCACTCCACCCCACTCCACTCCACCCCACCCCACCCCACCCCACCCCACCCCACCCCACCCCACCCCGCTCCACCCACTCCTCCCCACTCCAACCGACTTCACCCCAGTTCATCCCACTCCATCCTACTCCACCCCAGTTCACCCCACTCCATCCCACTCCATCCCACTCCACCCCACTCCACCCCACTCCACCCCACTCCATCCCACTCCACCCCCCCTCCGCCACACTCCACTCCATCCCACTCCACTCCACCCCACTCCATCCCACCCCACTCCACCCCACTCCATCCCACTCCAACCCACTCCACCCCACCTCACTCCATCCCACTCCACCCCACTCCACTCCACCCACTGCATCCCACTCCACCCCACTCCATCCCACTCCCCATTGACCCATCCCACTCCCCCATTCCCCCATTCCCCCATTCACCTACCCCCACTCCAAACCACTCCACCCCACTCCACCCCACTCCACCCCACTTCACCCCACTCCATCCCACTCCCCCATTCAGCCACTTCCCCATTCACCCACCCACTTACCCATTCACCCACTCTCCCACTCCATCCCACTCCATCCCACTTCCCCACTCAATCCCACTTAATCCCACTCCATCCCACTCCCCCACTCAATCCCACTCAATCCCACTCCCAACTCCGCACTTGGGAGTGGGATTGGTTTGGAACACTCCCCAACTCCATCCCACTCCCCCAATCTTCCCACTCTTCCCATTCTCCCGCTCCACCACTCCCCCACTCTCCCCATTCTCCAATTTCCCTTCGCCTCCGCCTCCGCCTCCGCCTCCGCATCCAAATACAACACACACCAAGTCCACTGCCAACGAGATATTTTCGGTTGTAAAAGTGATGCATAATCGGTCTAGAATTAAGCAAGAATGACTCTTATTTATCGACGTCATCTGCACTTACAAACGTCGAGTAAAAACATAAAATATATACCACTAAATCCGGTAAAGCTGGATAAGTGTACTTTAATTCTGTCGGTTAATCTATTTCACTGATCATCTCTTACAGCCGTTTGAGTTTGGGGACTTTGAATGAAAAGGAGTAAGTATATGACGTCACAAATCATGAGGCGATACGGTGTATAACCCAGCATTACTGTACATATGCGTCACTGTATCATCAGTGCTTAACTGTGCGTCCGCCCAATATTGATTGTGATATTGAATTTGTTGCCTAAGATGTGTATCCCCACTAAACGTAACCTTGCATATATTATGAATTCTCAATGTACAAATAAGCTTATTTGAATATAGCTGAACCCCTATTAATATACATATAGTGAAGTAGACTAAATGGAGATGTTGTTATTGAACTATGTGTGTGTGTGGCAGAAGTTATTGTGCTAAGTGCGCGCGATGGTTTTTACTCTTTGAAGGTCTACTGAGAAAACAAAAAGCCATAACGTCCTCAACACCAAACCGACTTCCAACATAAAACTAAGTCATATCAAGATGTGAGGAATGCTCCTTTCCCAGTACAACTAAGAGTTGTTGCTAGCCATGTCAAGAAAGGATAGCGAAAATATATCTGGTGTATTTTTGTTCTTCTTTACTCTTTTTTTTTTTTTTACTTATTTTTTTTTTTTAGCAGAAACTAATTTTTGTGAGATTTGGAAGTTAGAGGAAATGTTGCAATTCCTATCAAATTGAAGTTATCCATGAAAAGAGTGGGCTGTCAATAGAAATCTTTTAAAGTTACATAATTCGATGCCTTAAATTTCTGTCATTTTTAAAATAAGCATATTAGGTTGATCATTATAAATAATCCTCTTTACTTTATTTGAAGCAATTTGTTATTTTTAATTAAAGTTAGCATTTTAAATATATGGTTGAGTTATTTGGGGAGAAAGCTTGCAAAATAATGTTGGTGTGCACACCAAAATAGTGGAGATCCTAGGCTTGTATGACGTACAGCAGTGCCACTAATACTGACAGTTTCTATTAAATTATCGTAATACGCATTCTGTACATGTTCAATAAAGCTGTGTTCACACGGGGCAGTTAATTCGAATCATATGAATCGACTTGCCTAGTTCGGCTCAGATTTGGCGTGTGAACGCGCGTCTGAGTCGGTTTAGGGCTGATTCGAATCAACTAGTTCGCTTCATCTATACCACCTCTGTAGGTGGTTTATATGAAGCGAATTATATGATTCGACTTATATCGCCCGTGTGAACGCAACTGACTTACTTGATGCAGATTAAGGACGTAGCGCGCATGCGCAGTCGAGACCTTAGTTTGTTGACTTACCGGTCGATCAAAAGCGCATATTATATAATTTAATTAATGAAACCGCTATCTATGCACAGATATTTTTTTCAGCATTTATTTTTAGGGTTTCACTGCCCAGCAGAAGTTTTGACCGTTCCAAACCAATACGATTCAGTCATTACATATCTAGGTCGAACCCACACTCTCTGGTGCCAGCATCGTCGAACCCAAAATGGCGCTGGTTAGTCTGGACTTGCTCATGCGCAGATATCCACTTCCGCCTTAAACCGATTCAAAGCACTGCCCGTGTGAACGCGAAACACTTTCAAACTAAATCGATTCATATGATTCGACTTGTCTAATTCGCTTCACATTTTGCCCGTGTGAACACGGCTTATGACTAGTGTGCATCAGTATCTGACTTGGATATGTATGATCAAATGTAGGCAAGTCCTTTGGTTTCAAAAATATGATGTCATCGAATTATGTAACTTTAAGTGTTAACTATTTGCACAAACAAAACTTCATGAGACAGTTAATTGTGAGAATGTTTGCAATTTCAATAGCTGACTTAAGTATTGGCGGCATATACTCTGCACCACCTGTCGCAACACTTTGAACTACCACGCAAGTCAATAGACACGATTGTATGCCTATAGTTGGAAGTTGTTCATGTTCCAGACCTCTTTTCGCTATCGCTAACCTATGGGTATATAGGGTTATATCTTTATGTTCGTTGATTAAGTGAGGGAAATTTCAATCCTAAAGGCCCTGTCACTCTATGACGTAATGACGTGAGCATAGGGAGAACTTGAAAAACGTCGAACTTCTCGGCATAGTATGCAAATTTGGGCACAAGTTGAACGTGGATGCAGCGTAGTTGACGAGAGCGTAACGTCGGTAAAGCATAGTGATAGCGTCATTCAACGAGACAGGTCAACATCATTACGCTCACGGAACGTTATGTACGTTATTCCATCGCCAGAACTACGTTACGTGACGTTACATACGTCATGACACGGTGGCGAAATGCTGAACGTACGTTGAACGTACATCGAATATACATTCGGCGTACTTTCTCCTGACGTTCCCATTGCGCCGCGTGGACGTTTCCACCAGCTTTAATGTGGGTCAATGTAGTGGAACGTAGTGAGCAGCGTTTGACGAATGTCCGTTTAACGTCATTGACGTTCGCCGAACGTGTACAGAATGTACAGCGAACGTAAACCCATACGTTCGAGTTACATCGAAAGTTTTGAACAGGTTCAAAACCTTCACGCGCGCCGACATAACACGACGTAATGTTACGTAGCTGGATGTCAGTCTGACGTCATCATAACGTAACCCAACGTACGTCAACGTAATGACGAAACATGAGCACGTCAGGCTTACGTTGGCTCATTACATCATAGTGTGACAGGGGTATAAGCAACTGCTCCTAGTAATGCCGACTGCCATGCTAGGGTAATGACAAGTATAAAATGATAAGTCATCAATTTGGCTCAGTCATAGTTCGAATCCGCGGTTCGATTCCCACGACTGGGCACATGGGAACCGAGCGCTAAACTCATTTGGCCATCCCGTCTGAGATCAAAATTACAAACGGAAATATTCTCTGAAGAGAACGCGCTATCGTTTCATTAGTGCAGTGCTATATATATATAAAGTATATTTACTAAATGCTTTATTTTTTTAATTTAAGATGACAGTTTCCATTGGAAAGTAATGTGTATTGCAAGTGTGCAGAAGAACACCGGATATTAAACACCTGTGCAATATGCAGGACATGCAATATTTGCTTTTCTTTTTCAATAAGTATGGCAATATATTGATATTTGGTCAATCATTTATTTATGTAGGAATTTTAATGACCAGCGGAAGGGGAAAACTTAACTGTTCCCGATATCAACACCACAGGTTCTTTTTTTGTTATGTCAGCCTAGATATACCCCTCTCATCTTGAATATCCATATCATGCAATAAACCTTATTATTAAATTCTAAATTGGTGATAGTACATTCTCTATGGTGATGTTTATTCCAATGCTCAGTGGCCTTCCCGGTGTAACGATTTCAACTTCCCCCCCCCCCTTCCCAAGTTCCCCCCCGGGAAACTGAAAACATTTTTAACTTCCCTCCGGGGAAATTAAAAACGTTTTCAGATTCCTGGGGGGGGGGGGGAACTTAAAAACAGTTTTCAGATTCCTCCCCCTATTTTCAAATTCCCCCCTCCGGGAATTTAAAATTCTTTAAAAAACTTTTAAAAACATTTTAAATTTCAGACCTATAATATTTTTTTCTTGACCATCTTGGAGACTTTTTGTGTCATTTGTGGTTAAATATGTTTTATTGTACTAGTAATAATTTCCATTATGCTATTCTCTGTATATTATAATATTTTTCATGAAAAATAACAAAAGATAACAAAAAATAACAAAAATAAAGAAAATTCCCCAAAAATGGGGGGGGGGGGGGGAAGTTAAAACGAGGGGGGGAATTTGAAAACGTTTTCAAATTCCCCTGGGAGGAATTTGAAAACGTTTTCAAGTTCCCTGGGGGGAACTTGAATATGGGGGGAATTTGAAATCTTTACACCGGTCTGATAAAACTGATATCAGACTAACCGGTTCGATATGAGTTTTTGGTATTTTACTCCGGCTTATAGTGCGTCGCTAAACCTCTTTTAAATTCCAGCTTCTACTGATTAAGGTGCCTCAATTCTAACAACTAAGGTCACTTAATAAGTGTGGGTTTGTCTTGTTCTAATATGAGTTTGAGTTGTGTCAGGTCTCAAATCCCATATCGGGCAATAACCGCTTAACGTGGGTTGCCAGGTGGCATTGGACGCGTAGTTGGTTTGGATGTGATTTGAAGATGAGTTAAGGCCCTGTCACACTACGACGCTTCCGCCGGCGCGCCGGCAACGTGCAAAATATTTGCAACCCGTCGAGAAACGTCGAACTTTTCGGCGCTTTGGGAGAAAGTTTGACGCGGCGCAGCATGTTAGTGGCGGGTTGGAGGCGCGTTATTGGCGCGTTATTGGCGCGTTAGTAGCGTGCTATTGGCGTGTTGTCGGCGCCCTGTTGGCGCGCCGTCGGCGCTGTCGGCGCATGGAGGGAGCGCGTTGGTATCGTGTTAGTATTGTGTCAACCCGTACATACCCGCCAGCAACACGTTAGGACGCGCCCGCAGCGCGCCCACAGCGCGCGGCCAACGCATCCAGGCGCGCCGGCAACACGTCCAACGCGCTGAGAAACGCTGGAGCAACGCCAATGGCATGCCCACAACACGTCGATGGGACGTTCCCGACGCGCCGACGGAACGCTCCCATTTTTGGGGAAAAAGAGCCAACGTTAACCAACGTTGATCAACGTCCTGCCAGCGTTCCGCCGGCGCGCCGCCAACGCGTGTCGACGTGTTGCTAACGCGTCCGTAACGCGCCCTCCAACCCGTTGGCGCGCGTCGCTGCCCGTCCAAAGTTTTGTGCATGCACAAAACCTCGACGCGCGCCGACGCACGCCGACGCGCGCCTACGTGTCCATTCACGCGTTGCTATGTACCGACGCGCCGACAACGCGCCGGTAACGCGCCGGCAACGCGCCGGTAACGTACCGGACGTGTACCGACGTGTTGAACAAAAACCCAACCCATCGGCACGCGTTGAAGCGCGTTGGGGAGAAACGTCGTAGTGTGACAGGGCCTTTAGTAAAGGAGGCAAATGTGCACCTTGCTTCTTAGCAAAAGGTTAACATCGTTAACGACACTGATACGTCAGGCACACTCACAAACTAACCCCCCCCCCCACACACACACACCTCAAACACATACATTGCATTATATTAAAGCTGCATAGTTCGATGAACCATCAAATTTTCAAAACCAAAGCGATTATCTCAAATTGATTCTACATATCTAACAGATACTGGTTCACTTATTAAGCATTTGTGACATCGAAGGGAATACCGAGGCAATTTAATACTAATAGAACCTGTTACTGCCAAAGCCTATGGTGTCAGAGTTGTGGCGTGCTTACCAACAATAATTTGACATGCTTCCATTTCAAATATCTCAACAGTTAGTCATTTAAAATAAACATTCTCTCACACTAAAGTGATGTAGATTATAATAATCAATTCAATATATTTATCTTGGAAAAATTACAGAAACTTAAAACCATCGGACTATGCAACTTTAACTAGTACTATAAGGACATGGTTACATTTATTGTTTTACATGAGTGCCTCGTAAACTTGATATAAGGACAGTCTATCACACACGTTACAAGTTATGACTGCATTTTATTGGACATGAGGATAATTTGTTGACATAATTGTTTGTAGTTCTCGTCAAAGTTGCATAGTCCGATAACCCAGAGTCTCGACTATAATCGGTAAGAGTGCCTGCTTCCCGTATAGAAGTTTTACGTCCTAGCAACATCTAAGGTCATATCAGGACAGGTACCGACTTCACCGACTTCGACGTCACTGTGCGCACTTAGGGCGACTTTATATTGCTGCCCCACTGGGAGACCAGGATGCCAGCACCATGGCCTGATATCCCACTCAGTCACATTATCCTGACACTGATCCAACTAGTCCTTACCCTATCCTAATAATGCAGAGCGCCTGGCTCAAGTATACATTTTTAAGTCATTGGTTTGACTCAACCAGGGTTTAAACCCATGGGTTCGGATCCCCCAATCTCCCAAAACAGGAGACGGATGCTCAACTCATTCGGCCATCCTGTCTGGTCACGTGTGGAAGGTCAGCTGTTTGAATTCTGGCTGAGTTAAACCAAACCTTACAAAATTGAAACTTGCCACTACCAAGCCCGGGCATTACTAGGATATGGCGAAGACTGATTAGCTCAGTATCAGGCTAATGTGACTGAGTGGGGAATTGGGTAATGGTGCCTATGGCATGGTCTCTCATTGGGGCAGCACTATAAAGTCGCCATGAGTGCGCACTGTCACAAGTCGATGCCCATCCTGATATGACCTTATATGTTGCCAGGATGTAAAACCTCAATAAACAAACTTTACTTCATTTTGAGGTAACGTTTATTCCATTGGATTAACTATGGAGATATTTGAAGTGAAAACTTTTCAAATTGATTATGGCATCCAATTGAAATGTCCCACATTGTGGCCTTCAGCAGGGATAGGTTCTATTAAATTGACTTAGTATGCGACATTTTAATAAGTGTTTAATGAATGTATCAGCATCTAAGTTGGATATGTAGGGCCAATTTTAAGTAATTGTTTTTGTGTAAATAATCCCGATTTGACAAAAATTGCTGGAAGACCAGTACTTCAGCGCTGACAGAAGAACTTATTCATCAGAATAAACATAATTATTTATTTTAATGTCACATTTTCGTCGGACTATGCATCTTTTAACTTTTAATAAAAATTCTCCAAAGGGACCACATTCTTATTTTAAAATTGTAGATAACCTTGTTTGTGCCTGATTGAAATGTCATTCAGGCCACTAAAGGAAAATATACTAGTTTATTTGGATAATTGTACATTTCAATATCCATTCTTTGTAAAAAATAAAAATAAATAAGCACCACACTGTCCTTGTAACATTATTCGTGTAAATGCTAAAGCGTATACTTTCTGATTAATTCATGTCAATTCCCTCATGAATTAGCGTTGTCTGTGGTTTTCGGGCAGGATTTGGCTTCGGCAGAATGCTAACATTAACAAACTGTGTTCGTGCCTCCCATGTGTGGCTGCCCAGGCCCTACTCGCGCGTACTTCAGTCCCAACCCCTGACCCCTGTTTTAAGGTTGCCTCTGGTATTTCCCTTCAGTGGTTTGGAGACCGGCGCCAGCTCACCAGGGCAACAACTCAAGCCCATAAAGGCCACACCTGCCGACTCCACCAAGGCCACCTATGCACGCGCCAGGTGGGTGTGATGATGATGATTATGGTTGAGACCCAAGCGTTATCTCTCATCATTCAGAGATAAAAGTGTTTGAAATGATTCTATTATCGTAATTCCCCGGCATGAATCTTTCCTTTCTTTTCTTTCTTTTCTTTCCTTCATTTCCTTCCTTCTTTTCTTTCCCTTCTTTCCTTTCTTTCCTTTCATTCCTTTCTTTTCTTTCTTTCCTTTTTTTCCCTTTCTTTCTTTTCTTTTCTTTTCTTTCCTTTTTTTCCTTTCTTTCTTTCTTTCTTTCCTTTCTTTCGTTCCTTTCCTTTCTTTCGTTCCATTCCTTTCTTTCCTTTCTCTTTATTTCTCTTTCTTTCTCTTTATTTCTTGGTCTGCTTGGGGTTTTAACACATTACAATCTTATCCTATCTTGCCTTAATCTTCAGGGCTGCTCCAATGGTTTTCAAACCAACTGTTTCAGAATTTCAGATTTGTTTTCGGATTTCAGAATAAAGGTAGTAAATAATCAGTAAATTTGTATGATAAATGAAGAATCTCAATATTATTGTAGTTTATTTATAGAGTAATATACTAATAAATGAAATAATGGTTTTGGATCCAAAATGTTATGCTTTCATTAGACTATGCAGCTTTAAGCTATGGAAGAGCAAGCGAGCCAGTGTAACATTCTGTCCAGTTTTCAACACACAACTGATGATAATATTAGTTTTACGTCATTGTGTCGACGCCGTCATGACGCGGACATTATGCGCCTGTGACGTCAATTTAACCCTGTCCAAGCATCGTTGTGCAGTTATTTGTGGCCTCCTTGAATGACGTCATACATCCACTGGGTACTAAATTCGATCTGGCTGAGTTAATTAAAGAGTGTTTGCAGTGTTCTGTTCCCGTGTGACAGCATTGGTGGTGGCTTGTGATATATGGGTCGTTCTCCGAAACTGTGCACCACTTTTGTGACATGGAATCCGAAAGTGAAAACATTCCAAATAATTGCAGAAAACATTCCACATAATAGCAGAATCCATATTTATATGAAGGTTTATATATTGTGTGTGTCAGATTTGAAGAAAAAATATTCACTTTGTGAATTTTATCTTTGTCAAATTAGGAAAACCATTTAAATTAACCATGGAACATGTGTCCATAATATCATTTTAACATGCATCCATAATATCATTTTAACACAGACAATAAATGCAAACAAGATTTATTGATTGCAGTTAAACCTAAAGGATTTTGTCTTACAAGATAAAAGTTGAAAAAGAAATGTTTGGGCAGAAAGAAGCATGGTGTCAATATGCAAATTTTCATATTTTCACTTTATCACAAAATCACATAAGCAAATTTTGGATTCATTTTGTGGGATAGATTAAATACATGTCGTGTTGTACACAGAGGAAACAATAGCTATTTGACTTACTACCCTGGCCACCCAAAAGAAAAACCAGGCCAAACCATTAGCTATGCATTCTCGCGTTCTCTGTGGCGGAGTGGTTAGAGTGTCTGACTTTTTTCTAGGTCAGACTCCTAATCTGAGGGTCGGTGGTTCGATTCCCCGTGCCCCCAGCTCTGCCAATTTGGATTTCCACCGCTGTGTATAACTTACATCGTCATCAAAGGCTGGTTGCTCTCATACCATGTCTATGTGGTGTGGGAGGTTAAAAATCCCTTGGGTCGGTAAAAGTGTAGGCTCGGGATTTCTATCGACCAGCAGTGGAATGAGGAAGACCAGTCGTCTATGACTGAAATTTCCCCTGCTTAAACAACTAATGGACCAAAAAAAAAAAAAAAAATAAAAATGCAACATGGAAACCAAATATCTGAGTGCGCACTGTCACAACACCGTTTCTGAGAATGACCCATATGCATATATTTTATAACATTGAAGATGTGTCCCCATCTATGACGTCACTTGCATGCAGGGGTCAGATGTGTATGTTTGACAGCATGCCCAGACTCCTGTACTGTGTGGGTGGGAAAGGGAAGTGCCTTCGCAGTAAACTATTTAATTATGTTTTCAAATGTATGTCACCCATCACATCATATTGGGTATTAAGTCGCAGGGCCTGGTACTGAACAATTAGTCACAATAGAGATTTCATTATAGTAGATAGACCATGACATCCTGGTATCAAATAACATCATCTCAGTCAACAGAAGAATCAGAGATGAGGATGGTACCAGAATGGAGCTTGTTACCCAAGTCGTCCTGATGTGATCGTATGTTGCCAGGATGTAAAACCCCAAAAACGATATTACCCAAGGACTCGAAAGATGTGAATAACTTAATGTGTGTCTAAAATGCTACTTAATACCCGATTCGATGTCACATACTTACTTACAATCTAAGAAAGCTATGGTTTTCTTATCGACTTCAATTTATTCAATTTGATATTCGCGCCACAGTTTGATCCAGACAGAGGAAGCCCGAGGCAATGAGTGGGAGTAAAGGGGGGTTTATTAAAGCAAAAAGAGTACATAGTCAGAAGGTGAGGGTTAGATGACAGTCCCTCAGCAGCTTAGTCCACCTATGTCGGCGGAAGGAGTTGGAAGGACCTGGGAGCCCGAGGAGGTAGGCCCGGGAGCCGACCCAAAGCACAATGCCAAGGTTCTCGGGGCGTGCCATGATTGCACAGAGGTCCACCCCCCCCCGCGCGGCGCAAGCCTGGGCCACGCCCTTGCTCAGACCATGCGGGTGTTCCTGGCGGCCTGTGGGACTACGGCTGCCCCGAGGGCGGCTCGGATGAGAGGGGTGACGTCGCGTGGGGTGAGAGGCGTGTCGGTGCGCGCGAAGAACGCAGGGGCATCACCTTGCGCAGGCACAAGGGACAAGGCGCGCTCCCAAGCGCGGACGGGGCACATGGGCGATCCGGCGAGCGCAGGCACGAAGATGGAGATGGCCTGCGCCGGGGATCGGATGGTCTTGGACGATGTTATGCGTAGGCGCAGCTCGCCCGGGGCGCGCTGGATGTCATCCCTCCGAAGCGTGTGCGGCCCCCCCATGGGGTGTGAGAGGGGGAGAGCAGGTTCGACTGCCTCAGGAAGCTGAAGTAGGCAATTACGACCGCAGCCCAGGGGGCGACGCTGAGGTGCCCTTCGGCACACATGTGCGCGTAGATAATGGGGAGCATGTCGGGGGTGATAGCGGGCGCCCTTTGCACCGGGGATGCGAACATCTTCTCGCCGCCCCTCTTAACGCGCGCTGCAAACGGGGCGTCAAAGGGGGCGACGTCCCCCACCTCCTGGACCCAGGAGCGGGCCCCCGGAGAAGGCGTTGGCGACCGAGGCGGGGGAGGGCAGCTGGCGGTGGAGATGAGCGATGAAGTGCCTGACATCGTATGGGGCGCGGGCCAGGTGGTCGACGTCCCGCTCGAGGGCGAACTCCAGATATCTTCTGCCGTGTTGATCCCAGTTGCGCCAGGTCCCCGGGGCAAGGGTGGCGCGGTGGAGCGCAATCAGGTGCTCGTGGGCACGCAGTCCGTAATCTGAAGGATTAGAAGTCATGGGTGAACAGTGTCGGTGAGTGGTGTACCCTTAATCGTGAGAGACCCCTTATGCGGCACTACTCGTGTACTATATCAAGGGCGACCCGGGAGTAGTTGGCGCGACTCAGCACCATCCTGAGAACCAGCTCGAAACCGGGCTTGTGGCGGATGCTGATGGTGAAGGAGCCGAGGGCCGCGATCAGCCAGATCTCTCGGGCGCAGGCTGCAAGGGTGGGGTCGGTGGCGTGGCCAGACTCGAGGGCCTGGGCCGACGCCGCCTCGTAACCCCCCGGAGCCTCGGGGCTGAGCGTCTGGACCGCCAGGATCAGGTTTACGGCCTCGAGTTTGTGTATGGTGGGGAATGCCGCTACCATGATGTCGTCGTAGGGCTCCGCGAAGCAGGCGTTTGTCGAGAAGGCGCCCCCGCCCGTGAGGCAGGAGTCACACTCAATGACCCACTGCAGCCAGACAGGGGGGGGGAGGAGGCCGACGCTGTTCCCGCCCGCCGCGAAGTCTCGGAACCAGCGGACGTCCTTCCTCAGGTCAGGGTCTACGTCCGCGGCACCTGCCACGGGGGCAGCTCGAAGGCTGCGTAGGATTCGAGCCATGAATTTCCTCGCCGCCAGTAGGCAGGTGCTGACGTGGGCAAGTCGGCTGACGAGCCTCTGCAGGGCCCTCATGAGGGTGGGGCGGTCGAGCCAGCGCTCGCACTCTCCGATCACCTCCTGCAGCTTTTGGTCGGGGATGCGGAGGACCATGCCCACTGTGTCAAAGTCTATGCCAAGCCACAGAAGCCGGATGGTGGGGGGGGCAGCACTTGTCAGGGGCGAGGGCCAGTCCGAGGGACGCGCAGACTTGCCGGAGGGCGTCGAATGCACGCATCGCGTCAAGAAAGGTCGCCTCGCAGCCGACAAACTCGTCGACGTACACTATGCTGTAGAAGCCTCGCTGCCGGAAGATCCATGTGACTGTCGAGGTGATGCGGACACAGGCCACCCCCGAGGTCCTGCATCCGAAGGGAAGCGCTATGTCGAGATATAGGCGCCCATCGATGGGAGCGGTGTCGGGGTGGGGGTGATGGTGAAGACCAAACGCTTACCAGACTCATCTGGACGTCGTGACCCGGTTGTGATCCGGTGCGACCTCTAACTGGGGCGGGCGAGGGGGAAATCGGTGAGAGCGACCACCCCCAGCTGGGGCGGTGCCGTTCATGCGCCGGCCGTTGGGGCCGTGTTGGCATATTGGCGGGTTGCGTGGCGTGGACGGGGATCTGGATGTGTCCCGGCGGCGTGGGTTTGGGGCGGTGGCGTCGGCTAGCGTGGCGGCTAGCGCAGCAGTGGCTTCCGCAAGCACCTTGCTCTGTGCTGCCATTTCCGATCTGTGTTCGGCCGCCTCCCTCCCGTGTTCGGCCGCCTCCCTCCCGTGTTCGGCCGCCTGCCTCTCCAGGAGACCCCATCGATTCTCGATGGCATCGATGGAGGCCTGCATCCGCAATAATCCGTCGGCTTGCTTTGCTTTCGCCATCGGTTTCCCTACGCGGGCTGACTGCCAGGCTGGGGGTGACTGCTGGGCTGGAGGCGGGGGCGGCTGGGGAGAGGAGCGGCCATCTTGTGAGCCGCTAGACTCGCTCAGATCGGCTCATGGTGTGGTGGTTGCTTTCCTAGTGGCACGCTTTGCAGGGCAGCCTCTAGGAGCTGTGGCTCTCTGGGTTCTTTGCATGATGCTTTTTGACGTGGGTGCCTTTTTGAGTCCTTTGTTGCTTTGTGACGTGGTTGATTCGTGGGTGGAAGCGGGAGTGCAGGAGTTTGAGTCTGAAACCCAAATGCAGGTCAAGATGGGGAGGAGGGGAGGCGGCGCATGCGCTGCCGGGTGATGTGAGCGTCTCGGGCTTCCCGCCGGATCAACCACAATTCGGAAATTATGAGCCAATTAATATTCCTGCAGTTCCTAACTGAATTTGACATATTTGCAGTTCCATCACGAAACTCTATTTTTACACGATGTTTTCAGCCTGTCACCGAAGATAGCTGCGATACCCAATGTTATTTCTAAGCTTGTCGAACTTTGTGTCTTTAGTTTGTTTTATTTCTATTTTGTTTCTAACCACCGTCGGTCTTGCCATCACAGATTCAGGTGAATGGGATATATGTTCGTTGATATATGTGCGCATGCAAGAACGTGTTTGTACACACACAATCATTGATATATATAAATATATATATATATATATATATATATATATATATATATATATGCTACTGCAGTGTTGCCAAACTGGAGGTACTGAGAATCATCGAGGTTTTGCGTAGCGGGCGTGGAACCCAAGTGACGGGACCCATGAGTTTGCTAGGGGGTCTGGGAGGCATACTCCCCCCCCCCCCCCCCCCCCACCCTTATTGGTTGAATGGCTTTAAAATGGGTTGTTTGAGGGCATTTCCAGGGGGTTATAAGTTGATATTTTAGTGTATGTTTGTATATATATGACATGATATTTAGTTGTATTTAATCAAAAGTAAAAGAATTCGTACGAAAGTACAGAAATGTGTGTGATTTTGTACAAAAGTACAGAAATTCAGTTGATTTTGGGGGTTGATCCGTGACTCGTGAGGTGACTGATCAGAACCTTCAATTTCCGTGATTCTCACGGGAATTTCATGAGAGTTCGCAACACTGCTGTTAAGTAGTGACCTAATAGTAATAGCGTAAACCGCCATCCCCTGCAATCATACATTGTGTCCAGTTCAGTTGATATCCTAGAGCATCTGTCCTTCTCATTGCATCGATTCCCACGTGCAATGTCAAGTCAGATAGTGTTTATTCAATCCCCATTTTGAGTCACATCTACTGTGAGTAGTGTGGCCTCGTCGTGAAGTAAGAGCATGACTAATCTATAGCCCTGTTTACACGGGCGAGTTAAGCCGCGTCATATAAATCGCCTTGTCTAGTTCGGTTTACATTCGCCATGTGGACGCGACTCTGAGGTGGATTAGGGCTGATTCGCCTCAACTATTTCGCCTCAAGTAAACCGCGTCAAGAGGTAGTATTGATGAAGCGAACGAGCTTGAGTCGGCCCACCTTGCTTGTGTGGACGGTAGCGGTTTACTTGAAGCGGATTAAGCACGTCACACTATATAATATAATTTGATCTATGAACCGGCTAGAGGTGTACAGATATTTTTTTCATGATTTATTTTTAGGTTTTCACTGGCCAACAGAAGTTTTGATCGTTCCAAAACAATACAATTCAGTCCATACATATCTAGGTCGAACCCACACTCTGCTCATGCGCAGATATCAATTTCCGCCTTAAACCGCCCAAGTACTCGGTGCGTGTGAACGCGCCACTAGTTCGCTTCATCTAGTTCGCCTTGTCTAAGTCGGCCTAAACTTGCCCGTGTTAACACGGCTTTAATGTTTGTATTTCCCCTTATCTGCCATCTAGTCTCTCTTTTATTTTGATGTTACCTCATATTTACTGTTTCATGTTCAGCGCATGCAGTTCAGCTAGATGCATGCATTCCTTTTAGATTTCAAGTATTCCTCTTTTTGCTTAGCTTAAAATGGTTGGGTGCGTGCGTATGTTCAATGAATGATTAACTCTTGGGTTAAATGTGAATGAGATACTCTGCTGTTTGTTTTATATGACTTTGCACTTGTAAATTCAGTAGGCACATGAGACTGCCTTATAAGGACTTTTCAAATTATATAAATTAATTATGATTAAAACAGTGTTCAAATAGACCATCATTTTCCAATTAAGTAAAACGAGTAGAGAGGTGGGATGTCGAGGTTGCACTCTGAATGACTAAAGCCGTGTTCACACCTCGGCATTAAGTCGCCTCATCTAGTGCGCCTAATCTAAGTCGGCTCACATTGGCTGTGTGAACCCGATTCTGAGGCGGATTAAGGCTGAGTCGCCTCATCTAGTTCGCCTCAAGTAGACTGCATCGCAAGGCGGTTTAAAAGAAGCGAACTAGCTTAAGTCGGCCCATATTGCCTGTGTGGATGGTAGCGGTTTAGATGCGGCGGATTAAGGACGTGACAGTCTAGACCTGAGTGTGTTGACTTTCCCCTAAATTTGCTGTATGAAGCTGCTAGCTGCGCACAGATATTTTGTATATATGCTACTTCGGGGAATACACATATTTCGAATACTTCTGCTTTGCCTGAGTAGTTTCTATGCACTAACCAGAGAACATTTGATGAAGGTATTGTAGAGATTTAACTGGTGACCCCAGCTCTGCCAATTTGGATTTCCACCGCTGTGTATAATTTACAGCGTCATCAAAGGCCGGTTGCTCTCATACCATCTCTATGTGGTGTGGGAGGTTAAAAATCCCTTGGGTCTGTAAAAGTGTAGGCTCGGGCTTTCTATCGACCAGCAGTGGTGTGGGGAAGACCAGTCGTCTATGACTGAAATTTCCCCTGCTTAAACAACTAATGGACCCCCCCCCCCCTAAAAAAGAAAAAAAAAGTGCTGTGGCCCATCGTAATATCTCAAGTTATTTTACAGGCTGTTGATAGTCCATATATTCCGAGTTCCGCTGGTTCTTCAGGGAGTACTGAAGCTGTGATCCAGCCCACCGGGTCACAGCTTCTACACATGGTTTTGGGGTCGGCCCCACTCCCAGCCCTATCACCTATTCTTTAAAGTTGTTTAGTCCAATGAAGCATCAAATTTTCAAAACCAAAATACTCTCCGAGATTTGATTCTACATATCGAACTTAGATACTGGTGCACTTATTAAGCACTTGTTGCCACACAAAAGGCATACTGAATCAATTTAACAGAATATGTTGCTTCAGAAGTTTATGGTGTCAGAGTTTTGGCGTGCTTGCCAAAATTAATTTTGCATGTTTCCACTTCGAGTATCTAAAAAATTAGCCATTTAAAATTTTAAATTACTTCAAACTAAAATTCTTATGTCATCTACCGAATACCTGAACCCACCACCAGGGCAGAGGGTATAAGTAGGCCACGCTTGTCGAAACCACTCAGTCGCGAGTGGGCAGTCGGACCACCAGCATCGGTGGAGGAGTACAGGTGAGTGTACGCAGTAGTTAGTTAGCCTATAGTAAACTAATATACTATACTACACTCTACTACGGATTGATTGGTGGTTGCTTTACGCCGTGTCGGCAGCATAGGCCATATTCACGGTGAGAAATGTTTGTTTTTTGTTCAAACCATCGCTTTTACATGTAAAAGCAGACAATCAATTATGTGCCAATAGACACTAATTAAATTAGAAAGCTCACAATCATATATTTGTGGTCAAGGGAAACAAATTCCCATAGAAAAAGAAAAGTTTTATTAATAATTGATAGAATCCATTTAGTAAACTATATGAGGTGGTACAGTCCAGCTGACCTCAAAAAGGCTAAAATGTTTTCCTGTTTTATCTTAGTAAAAAGGTCACGCATACTGTCTGCAGTGTAGAACCGTTGGTGCAGGGCCAAAAAATCAATGCAACTTAGTCAAATGTGTTTGAGTGTCAGTGGGGACTGACACCCAATACATTCAGGGGGAGGTTCCCCCTTGAGCAGAAAATCATGTGTAAGCCACGAGTGGCCAATACGGCAGCGGCTAAGGACCACTTGGTCCCGCCGACCTCCCGCATGAGTCTGTGGTGGCTTTCCCACAGATGGTTCAATTTCTTTAAGTTTATTAATGTTTTCATCCCACTCATGTTGCCATTTGGATTTTATGTGGGTGGCTATTAGTGGTTTCAGATCAGAGTGAGGGATCAGACATGGTTCAAGATCACAGTTCAGGGCCTTCTTCGCAGCCCGATCAGCTCGTTCATTTCCTTGTATGCCGGCATGGCCAGGCACCCAGCACAGGTGGATATCATACCATTCCGTTGTCAATTGGTTCATTTTATAAATGACCGTTGCTAGAATAGGGTGATTCGTTTTCAGTCCAGCAACAGCCAGGAGGCAAGAGAACGAATCACTGTATATAACATAGTTAGTGTGGTTGGATACCTCGATACACTCCAAAGCGAGAAGGAGTGCTTGGGCTTCTGCAGTGAAAATCAAGCTCTGATCGGGCAAACGTACACCAAATTTTTCCCGTCGGCAGACTGCCGCAGCAGCTACCCGGCTTTGGTCTTTCGAACCATCAGTGTATATGGAGAGGTGGTCTGCAAACTGGCCTTGAATCTCTGCATGTAGTCCTTGGTACTCCAGTGGATGTGTCCCAGACTTCCTCAGTTCCGTGAGTCGGAGGATAACCGATGGCTTTCTCAACGACCACGGGGGATGTTCTGGGACTTTGGCATCCTCCAACACGTCATATTGCATGGCCAGTTTGATTCTTCTGTTGTTAAGTGATGGTTCATTGGCTTTGACATAAAGGCTCTGAACTGGTGAGGTGCGGAAGGCCCCGAGGGCCAGGTGCAGTCCCTGGTGGTGGATCGTGTCTAGCAGCCCAATATATGATTTCCTTGCGGAACCGTATACTATGCTGCTGTAATCCACTCGTGATCGAACCAAGGTTCTGTACACGGAGAGCCGAACATCTCTGTCCGCTCCCCACTCTGAGCTGGACAGCACCCTCAGAATATACAGTGCTTTCAGGCATCTTGTTTTCAGGTACTTTATATGTGGCACAAAAGACAGTTTTGCATCGAGAATGAGGCCCAGAAATTTGGTTTTCTCAATGACTTTAATGGGATCCCCATCCAGGGTCAGCTCCGGTTCCGCATGCATTCTACGCAGCAGGCAGAAGTGCATGCAGACTGTTTTGGTCTTGGAAAATTTGAAACCATTCAGAACTGACCATCGATGGATCCCATTTATGCTTGGTTGCAGCTGTCTCTCTATGACATTCATGTTAGCACCGCTGTAATATAAAACAAAGTCATCCACGGAAAGACTACAGGAGACCCCCCGCTTTACAGCAGCAGCAATACCATTGACCTTGACACCGAAAAGGGTCACGGCCAGTATGCTGCCTTGAGGTACTCCTAGTTCCTGTGAGTGTAGGCGGGAATAGGTAGTCTTGAGACGGACGCGGAAATGCCTGAAGGCTAGAAAGTTCCTGATGAAAATTGGTGGCCCTAGGGAGGTAGGTGTGCAGGCGGACAAGCGCTAGTTCCCGAGCCGCCGGACACGCGGAGGCTGGCTCTGGCTTTGAGAGATGCTTGTGCGCCTCCTCTGGGGTTGTTCAGGATTATTCAGGATTGTTCGACTCAGGCCCTCAACCAAATAGAGGAGAGGGCCTGTGTCGGTGAGAGGCCTGCTTGTGTCCCGGTGTTGTGTGGTGTGGGCGTTGGGTTAATTGGGGGGGGGGGGGGGGGGGGGGGGGGTTCTGTGCCTTCCATTAGTGTGCAGCGGTTGGTGGCAAGTTCTGAGACGGCCACCTCCTTTTTTTCGTTCTTCTGGGATGTTATGAGCTGCTCGGTATGCTGGGTCTGAGCGGCTCGTGGTGAGATCTGGGAGCGCGCCGCCACGGGTGGCAGCCGCTTGTTGTGGTGATTGGGTCGATTGGTGGGGGCTCTCCGCCTCCCATTAGTATGCAGCAGTCGGCAGGGACTTCTGAGGCAGTTATCTCGGCATCGTGTGGTGGGGCGGTTGTGCGGTGAGCTGCTCGGGGAGTGGTGAGTCATGTGGGAGTTTTCCGCCAGGCTGGGTGATTGAGTCCGTCCGTTGGTGGTGGTGGGGGGGGGGGGGAGGGAAACTTTGGTGTCGTGTGGTGCTGCGGCTTCCTCTTTTCATGGTATATGCTGTGTTCTTCCGCCAGGGCCCTCCCGGGGTTTTCTGGTGGTTGCCACTGTTGGCGCTTCTTCCGACGTCATGTGGTGTGAGGCTGGTGTCGGGTGGGTGGATGTGCATTCATGTGGCATCCATGTGGGCAGCAGCGGGAGGCGGGCTGGCCATGGTGTGTGGCACGGTCACCACCCAGGGCCGTCCCCGGCTGCGTGGTGTGGCGGCGGCGTCTGCGTGGGCGGGCATGGGAAGCCGTGTCGGCGGGGTGTGACCGTAGTGGTGTCAACGGTGCGTCTCGGGCGTTCCACGACCCACGGCATGTCTGCGGAGGAGTGGTGGGTAGCTATCCATGTGACTACAGTGGAGAGTGAGCCGGTTGGCTGGTTGTCTGGAGAAGTACTGAGTTGAGAAGCCGTGTCGCCGGGGGTGGCATCGACTGTGACCGCAGTAGTGTCAACGGCGCATTTCGGTCATTCCATGACCCATGGCATGTCTGCAGACGAGTGGTGGGTAGCAATCCATGTGGCTACAGTGGAGAGCGAGCTGGTTGGCTGTGTGTCTGGAGAGGTGCTGAGTTGAGACGGTCTGTTGAGCTGCTCGTCTGACTGCCAGGTTGGAAGTGAGAGGTAGGGTTGGTTGCATCCCTTATAAAGGGGCCCGTGATGTCATAGTCTTGTGAGGCGTGATCGTGACGTCAGAGTCTCGCGTGGCTAGTTCTGGGTGAGACCGGTAGGAGGCCAGCAGGGGAACACTCCAGGTGGGGCCATTGTAGGGCTCCTCGTTCACGCGCAAATTACCCATCCTGGAAGGATGCAAGGTGTTTCATACCGGCAAGAACATGTCAAGACAGGCGCAAAACTATTTGTCCCTGCAGTAGCTGGTCGGGAGATGTTGGGAGTTCCATACATCAACCGCCCTTAATGCTGCCATAGTGACATGGTTTTCTGTTTAGGGTTTGCTCCCTTAGCCTTCGGTTCTGTCAAGAACCTGTACCACAAGGCAGTGGTTTACAACTCTGCAGGGCAGGGGCTTCAAACTCCCTGAGGTATTGCAATACCTGCAAGTCAAACCAATGACTTAAAAATTGATACTTGTCGCTTCCTAGCCAGGCGCTCGGCATTACTAGGATAGGGCAAGGGGCAGAGGAATGAGGAAGACCAATCGCCTGCGACTGAAATTTCCCCTGCTTAAACAACTATTGTACCAAAAAAAAAAAAAAAAAGTTCTAAATGAAGGTACTGTTAAAGCATAATCAACTAGGACAACCCCTTGATGCAGTAACCCTATTTGCTTATCTTAAGATTATGCATAGTGAGAACAATCACTAGATATTTGGAAAGAACCAGTGAGATCAGAAGAGGAAATACATAATTATTGTTATCCTACATAGCCGCTTATGGGCCGATATCGAGAGCAACACTTGCTCGTTGGATGTTAAATGCTTTAAATTTAGCAGGCATTGATACTGAAAGATATAAAGCACATAGCACCAGAGGCTCTACGGCTTCAGCAGCAAGAGCAAAGGGGGGTGAGTCTGAATACTATTATGAAAAACGCACCCTGGAAGGATGCAAGGTCATTCGCTGTTTATTATAACAAAACCATAAATGATCTGGGCCAGGCACAGAGAGCGGTACTGGAAAGACCCAGGGGGAAATAAGAATGTTGACTGTTCAATTGACAAACTTATGTGGATATTATGCATTCTGGAAATTGTGGAAATTGTTGAAGGATTGCACATAAAGAAGGGAAGAACTCTTCATACTACAAATTGAGACTTGTGTTAATTCACTATCACTATTAAGAATGAAAGTAGCAGAAATGATAAAACAGAAATAAATAGAATAAAAAGAAAAAAAAAGAAAAAGAATGAAAAAAGAATCAATAAATTAAGGATTCGGAATAATAAAATCAAGCTACGAAATCTCTCGCCTGGCGGTGGCTTCAGGTATTTGTCAGATGATGTAAGAATATTAGTTAAACTAGACTTACCTGTAAGTTGACGTATTACTTAGATTCTTACAAATCTAGCGAATATGAAGACTGATCAGGGGCCCCCCCACCCTCACCATAGGGTTCAGCCAAAAAAGATGAATTAATTATAAAAAGTGTGGGAGCATAATGGCAGGCTGAACATGATCATGATCATGCTGTCGGTCGCGATGCGACAAAGACTGCTTTCATTACTTGACTGCCGCTGTCCATTTATGGTGTTTTGTGCGGTTGTACATTTCATGAAAGCTGCCTGCAAAAGTGTTGAAGTGCTGCTGGCTTTTGCAAGTTGCCAGCGGCACTCTCTCGGGGAGCAAATAGAGGTTTCACACCGGCAAGAACATGTCAAGACAGGTGCAAAACTATTTCTCCCTGCAGTGGCTGGTCAGGAGATGTTGGGAGTTCCATACATCAACCGCCCTTAATGCTGCCACAGTGACATGGTTTCCTGTTTAGGGTTTGCTCCCTTAGCCTTCGGCTCTGTCAAGAACCTGTACCACAAGGCAGTGGTTTACAACTCTACAAGGCAGGGGCGTCAAACTCCCTGAGGTATTGATATACCTGCAATACCTGCATACCAGGCTGAACATATGGTGGGGAAATGGGGGGTGGGGGTTAGAGTTATATAGATTTGATTATTCCTCATACTACGAAATGCTGAGTGGTTTCGACAAGCGCGGCCTACTTATACTCTCTCCCCTGATCACTGTCTTCGTATTCGCTAGATTCGTAAGAATCTAAGTAATACGTCAACTTACAGGTAAGTCTAGTTTAACTGTAATATAAGGTAGAATATAACAATCAATTTAATATAGTTATCTCAGAAAAATGATCAAATCCGAAAACCATGGACTAGGCAACTTTAAAGTTACATTGCACCGATACCCACATGCCATCCAATGACCAAAGCTGGCAGGGTTATTGTTATGCACTTGTTTCTAATGTAAATTGTATATGTTATGAGGTAACATGGATA
The DNA here is from genome assembly GCA_030323885.1 of Branchipolynoe longqiensis. Classification (NCBI taxonomy): domain Eukaryota; kingdom Metazoa; phylum Annelida; class Polychaeta; order Phyllodocida; family Polynoidae; genus Branchipolynoe; species Branchipolynoe longqiensis. The sequence goes on along the minus strand of CM059188.1, from coordinate 49,339,688 downwards.
ATTGACACCATGGCAACCGAACCTGCAACGTAACCCTCTATTGCGTAACTACGGCGAATACACGTAACCATCATCAAATTCAGTAACCGTAGCTAGGTAGGTGACGTGGTTAAGATACGCCTTTCTAAACCGTCAGTCACACTCCAGATTTCGCAGAGTTGAACTTCTGAGCAAATTTACGCCTTTCTAAACCGTCAGTCACACTCCAGAGTAGAACTTCTGAGCAAATTATCTTCGCGACCCCACCCACCCTACACGCTTACTAATCAGAGAGGAGTGTCAGAGCCTAACTTAGACGTCCACCTTGAAATCCGATGCAATTAAAGATATCTGAAACTCGAATTAATTATTCTAGTGTCAGAGTAACCTAGCCGATATGGCTGTATATTAAAGTTCGGTCTCTTGTCTCTTCCCCCATGTCACGGTATATTTAATTGGATATATAGGCCGGCTGTTGCTAACCATGTCGATAACTTAAGACTTTATATATATAAATATATATATATATATATATATATATATATATATACTCCTGTGTGAGCGGCGCAGGAGAGGGGCACCCAGTTACAATCACCGCCCCGAGGAGGGGGGGGGGCACTCCGCCAATGCGCAGGGCCATGAGGAATTAGACAATAAAACATGTATTTTCCTCAGATTTATTCTTGCAAATGCGTTATGCATCATATATAAACTTTTTTTTTTTTTTTTTTTAAACAAAAACAACAAAAGATTTACCATAATAAATGTTGGTGCACTATAGCTTAGTTGTCGTGTTGTGAATTCAATGAAATTGCCCTAATAATTATAATATAAAATGCCACTTCCTGTACTGCTGTGTATGCCGGACCCCAGCTTTAGTCTTTCCCTACGGACCAGCGAAACTCGGAATATCCGTATTAAACCGCCCCGCTGGTGATTGTTGGGTGATGGGAGATGACCCAAGAAGTTGCAACTAGTGGTCTGCAACTGGTTCATCAAAGGCTGTGGTATGTGCTGTCCTGTCTGTGGTTACGTGCATATAAAAGACCCCTTGCTGCTTATCAGAAAGAGTACCCACGGCAGTGTTTCCTCCAAAGAAATATGTCAGAATTACCGAATTACCATATGTTTGATGTCCAATAGCCGATAATATGAAAATCAGTGTACTCAAAAGGCGTCGTTAAATAAAACAAGCTTCTATTTTTTTTTTAACCCAAAAGCCTCATATCTGTACTGTCAACAAAGATTATACTACACATACTATCGTAGAATCTTTGCTGTTAAAGTTGCATAGTCCAATGAAAATATCAAATTTTCAAAACCAAAACACTTATCTAAATTTGATTCTATATATTCAACTTAGACACTGGTGCACTTATTAAGCATTTGTTAATAAGTCAATTAATAGAAACCGTTAATACTGAAGTCTATGGTGTCAGAGTTTTGGCGTGCTTGCCAAAATTATTTTGGCATGTCTTGAAGTCAAATATCTCCAAACTTAGCCATTTAAAATTAAAGTTACTTCAAACTAAAGTAAAGTAGATTATAACGATTAGTATAATATATTTATCTCAGAAAATGGCAAAAACTCAAAAGCATCGGACTATGCAACTTTAACATCGTTAGCGTGTATTCGGCAGTTATATCCTAACACTTGGTTAAGCATGACAATTCCAAAGGTTTCACATGGGCGGCATTTATATGCTGCGTTTGCGCTTTTAAATACAGCATGCAAATTCACTAATATAAATTATAATTATCCCACAGGCACTTGACGTCAAACCCAGTGTGTGCCTAAGTCTGATAGAGATGAAGCTTGGTTTGGGTTAACGAATGTGTTGCCTTGGTTAGGTTCCGGCATGCAACTGTGCGGTCCATGCTGGGAGGCCGGAAGCACCATATACCAAAGGACCAGCAGCTTCTGAGGAAACAGTCAATGGCCGACGTGGTGGACGCCATGAGAAAGCAGCTGGAAAGGGGTAAGTCGCAATGTCAAGGTTCCTTTTTGTTTATTTATTAATGCGGTCACGTGATTTTAATATGCAGTATGACCCCGTTATAATGCGAGCGTTCAGGTCCATTTAATGCGATCGCGAAAAAAAATCGGAGTCGCGCTAAATCGGGCATTAGTTTACTGAATTACCTATGAATTAAAGAATTTCGGGTCCAATGAATCATTGTCTTATATCCGAATTCGCGTTAAATCGGGGGGCGCTTGCCTGCGGGATCAGCCGGCTGCTTGGCTGTGCTGGTGTCGCGGTTTCAGTTCTCAACCAGTTTCAGTTCTCAACATCGCTTCTGCGCATGCGTCTAAATCCAACAGCGCCGTCTGCGCATGCGTCAAAAAAGAAAAAGATCTTAATATAAGACAAAACACACATCAACAGCAAAAGCAAAGTATATGAGTGCTAATATACCATAAATGAGTTGTACTTAGCCTGTGAGAGCTGCTACGACGGCGCTGTTGGATTTAGACGCATGCGCAGAAGCGACAGTTGAGAACTGAAACTGGTTGAGAACTGAAACCGCGACACCGGCGGGGAACACAACGTCGCCGCCATCTTGGTTGCTGGCATAACCGAGCTGCTCCTCCGCCAGGGGGCTGCCGACGGGTCATTATGAGATACTTGTAAATATGTACAGCTGTTAACCAACAGGCATTTGTCGCCGGGAATCAAATGTTCTGCCTCTGATGAAATATATCAGAAAGGATGATGATGATGATGATGATTGTATGTTGCTGGCTTGTGTTTCTGGCCTCTCTATAAGGATGTTCTCCTACTTGTTTTCAATGTTGCTGAATTCTTACCCGTTTTCAGGGGAAGGGCCAACAATGCCAACGGATGGTAAGGTCAAAGTCTAAAGGTCAAATCCGAAACTTCAAATCTGGTTTTGCATGCTGTTGTGTGGTGGTAGTCGCAACTGAACCATGTCACTAGACCGCATTCATTTTGCAACACAAGACTCATTTTCACAGCAACAAAATCCTTTGATATTGATAATGCACAAAAAAAACACCAAAAAAGAAAAAGCATCTTATATTTAATGTATTACTTCATTGTCTTTTATTCATGAATATTTTATTTGTATTAAAGTGACATAGTCCGATGTTTTTTTAGTTCTGCCATTTAGTTTAGATGGATATTGATCATTGCAGTCTACCTTAGTTTACTTTGAAATAGGGCTTATTTTACATTGCTAGCTTTGGAGATATTTGAAATGTAAACACGGAAATTTAATTTTGGCATGCACATCAAAACTCTGACACAATAGGCTTCAGCAGTAACAGGTTCTATTAAGTTAACTTAGTATTCCTTTATATGCATACACAAATGCTTGGCAAGTGTTAATAAGTGCACCCGTGTCTACGATCTAGGATGAAATCTAGATAATAGTTTTGGTTTTAAAAATGTAGTGCTTTCGTAGGACTATGGAGCTCTAGTATTATAAGATAATCAGCAAGTATTTTCTTTCATATAAATATCCCCTTTAAAAAGAATTTACACAATGTCTACATTTTCCAAGAATTATATTTGACATTAAAATCCATATTGCTTCATTGTTTTACTAATGTCCTGTGGACTTAATTTTACCGTCATTTGACACAATCATATATGGACATTTCAGAATTTCACATGTTTATTTTGTTTTTAAAGTTTTAACATGTAATTATGACGGATATATTTTCCTAGAAAATCGAAGTCATCGACTATATTCTACTAACGTTATGCCATTAGCATGGCTTTTTCTGATGACATGGCATTAAACTATAACCAATCAATCAATGATTGTTCCGAGACAGACAAATTCAAAATATCAATTCATATGCATATCATTTACAAGTTGGGGCTCCAGTTGTAAATGCCAACTCCTAGGTTGGATTTGTAGATGTTTCCCTGTGCCTGTCTTAGTGTCAGCTAGATTTAAGTCCCTGTGTATGTTGCAATGTGATCGCGCGTTTCCACCTCCGTTTAATTCCCTTTTCTGAAGCACCCACACTGCAGTAAAACACTCCTATAGGTTGTATGTCACAGCCGCCAATGCATATTTAATGTCGCCCAGTCTGTCGATTATTATATTCCCATAATTATCTAATCTTTTCCCCTCCACTTGTTAAAGTTGCATAAGGTGAGGATTCTGAATTTCAGTTTAAAAATAATCAAATTGAATAGAAACCTATACGAGGTTGAGCGTTATAATCTACTTTGCTTAGTTTATGTAACTTTATGATTTAAAGGGTTAACTTTTGGACTATTTGAAGTGAAAATGTACACAATAAATGTCGACATGCACCCCGAAATGCTGGGCATCATATACTTCAGCAGTGACATATTATATTATTTGATATTATATTATTTAATATTATATTATTTGATATTATATAATTTGATATTATATAATTTGATATATTATTTGATATTATATTATTTGATGATATATTATTTGATATTATATTATATTATTTGATATTATATTATATTATTTGATATTATATTATATTATTTGATATTATATTATATTATTTGATATTATATTATTTGATATATTATTTGATATTATATTATTTGATATTACATTATTTGATATTATATTATTTGATATTACATTATTTTTGATATTATATTATTTGATATTATATTATATTATATTGCCGTAGTGTTCCTTTGGCGCAGGAATAATTGTCTAGTGAGTGTACTAGCATCTATATTGGATATGTGAGATCAAATCTAGGTAATTGTTTTGGTTTGAAACTTTGATTCTTTCATCGAAATATGCAGCTTTAATCATTGGCATGGGGGACTCCGTTTTGTTTAGATGGAAGGATACAAAGGTACTTGGGTTATATCCTACCCTTCCTTGCATGATTCCATCCCAAAACTTTGACAGGTATAAAAGGTAGTGATCTAACAATAGTAGAACCCCAAGAACCAATGAATGTCCTTTATTCGACAAAATCCTTAAATCGCATTCACTATCATAAATCACAGCAATGATAACATTTCTAGGTTTATTTAGTGCGGTTTTTTCTCTCTAAGCATCCCCCATAAACGTGTTTGTCTCGTTCTTCGTTACCCCGTAGAAACTTAGACTTAGACTTACTAATAATTACTTAATGTTTTGCTTTTAATATATAACATAGTAAGTGATTGGTATAAAGACACGTGTAATTAGTTCAGTTGTGTGAATGCACTCTCCGTGTAATCATAAATATATCTTAACTTGCCATATTATATCAAAGAGTCACCACATACGAAATAGACGATAGTGTTGTGCTCCCGCTCACTGTGTGGTAGGTCGTGGGATTCGAACCCTGGCCGAGTCAAACCAATGACATAAAAATGTATACTTGTCAGTAAATGCCACGACCTAGACTAGCGCTAGGATAGGGCAAGGAACAGTGCAATGAAGAAGACCAGAATATTGAAATTTCCCTGATTATTCAACGAATGTCATAAAAATAATGATACTCAGCTTTTTCTTAAACCATTCTTAATTGATCCTACTAGCTCAGAAAATCGCTGATTTAGGTTTTTTTGTTTTTGATATTATGTTTAGGCCTACATTAGCTTTCTTACAGTATTGTCTGGACACTGAATTGATGCTGCTAAACTGATCACAATAACAACGGGAAAGTGCGGAGGTATTGAAACACATTAACGTAACAAGGTTAATACAAAGAAAAAGTCAGGTTATCGATGTATTTATTTTGGCATGGTTTATACTTCTGAAAATAACTCTTTGCGCTAAGTGTTCTGTTTTTGTTTTTAGAGGTATTTTTCTTTTGTTTTACATACATATCGACATGTGTTTGTATCGACTTTCACAGCGCCTTTAGCTCTGCTTTGTATTTCACCTGCATATCTGAAATACCACAGCGTTAGCGACGCTTAACCTATGTGCGACCTTTGACCCCGACAGAGGAGCTGCTCGGAAAGTTCACATTCGCCTCGCCGAGCTACTCGGTGCTGGAGAGTGCGGGGATTCTAGAAATCGACATTCTGTTCCACAGACTGCTGCCGTAAGCATTCATTTCACAGCTGATACTGGCTTAATGGGAGTAAATCGGTCCGGTGTGTTCTAGTTTCATTCTGAGAACTGGTGTTTTTTTGTAAGTGTGTAAGTGTGCAGCCATACTCGTCTTCCCCGCGAATGTTTCCTACCTGCTTCTGTGGAGACCTGGCGTTAGGATTTCAGCACTACCTGTTAATATTTCTTTTCAAGTAACCAGACGGGATGGCCGAATGAGTTGAGCGTCCGTCTCCTGTTTTGGGAGATCAGGGGGATCCGAACCCATGGGGTCGTGGGTTCAAGCCATGTTCGAGTCAAACCAATGACTTAAAAATTGATACTTGTTGCTGCCTAGACTGGTGCTCGGCATTATTAGGATAGGGCAAGGACTGGTTGGCTCAGTGTCAGGATAATGTGACTGAGTGGGATATAGGTCATGGTACTGGTGGGCTGGTCTCCTAGTGGGGTAGCACTATAAAGTCGCCATGAGTGTGCACTGTCATAAGTCGGTACCCGTTCTGATATGACCTTAGGTGTTGCTATGACGTAAAACAACAAACAAACAAATCTTTTCAAGCGACGAGCGTTGGTTGGCATCATATAAACCGAGTAAAACCAATGACTTATAAAAATGGATACTTGTCGCTACCTAGCTTGGCACTCACCATTAATAGGATGGGGAAGGGATTGGTTTGCTGTGTCTGAGTGGGATATCAGGTGATAGTGCTGGTGGCCTTCTTTTCCAGTGGGGCAGCTCTTTAAAGTTAATTAAGAGTGGCTAACAGGTCCAAGGCCTATTATAGCTGTATCCTATTGATTGATCCTATTGATTGAAAGTTGCCATGAGTTCGAACTGTTACTAGTTGATGCCCATCCTGTTCTTAGGATGTAAAATCCAAACAAAAAAACTTTTAAATGGCTCGTTCGGCTAATTTATTATTGAAAAGATCTTTCTCATTAAATGTCGTTTGGATACAGATCCATTGGTCAACTCCAAAAGTACAATATTGCGGAGATTTTTAAATTGATTATTATATATTTATTTTGTAAGTTCTCTTAAGAAATGCCAGTAATCCAGCAACCGTAATTTAGAATTACATTTACTAGAGAACAGTTCTTTTTTCAGTTTTTAATTGTCTGTAAATACACAAGAATTAAAGGCCAGAGATCATTAATAATAGTAACATATATGTCTAAATGGAGCTATAAGTAATACATTGTTTCCTTCTTACACAGGTCGAAGGCAAGCCACCTGAAACTGGCGGTAGGTATTGCTTTTAAACAGTGACATATGTAACAGTGCTATTATTGTGGCACTATTTAGAGCACCTGGCGTTGTGTAGTCGATATGTGTGTACAGTAAATAGTAGTGTTCTACGCCTTTGCAAGAAGAGAACCGGGCGAAATAGCAGAGTGGATAGAGCGGTCGCTTCCCGTTCGGGAGGTAATGAGTTCAATCCGCGGTAGATTGAAACCAAGGATTAATATCAAATTGTTACATGTGCTACCATATCTGGTACTCGGCATTACTACGGTAGGGCGAGGACTAGTGATGTGACTGAGTGGGATATTGTCTTAAGGTGACAGTAGCGCGGTATCTCAGTGATGGCAGCACTGTGAGGTTGTACACTGTCACACGCTAGTAACCGTTCTGATTTGACGCCAAATGTTGCTGGGACTAGGACGTACAATCCCAGTAACTCGCTCATTGTAAAAACAAGTATGTATATATATTTATTTATTTAAAGGAAAATATTTAGCTATGTGCACATGGTCACTTTAGGTTTGAGATTTGAGGTTCTATCCACATTTATTGAAAACACCATCTTTACCACTTCCCCCTCCCCCCACCCCTCCCCCACCAAAGGAAACTACTACCATGTTGGATTGGTAACTATTCCCTGACACGTAGTAAGGAAAAACAAAACACCATAATTGAACTACGCAGACTTGGATGAAGGGTATATATTTGGACTTTTTAATGCACTAGAATGGTAATCGTACATGCGTGAGTATAATGAGAGAAGGCCCCGAGATGCTTAAGCCCTATAGTTCTCATCTTTTATTGTGGGGTGGGCAGGATGGCCGAGTAGAATGTCCATCGCCGTCCGCCTCCAAGTTGTAGTGGCCGAGTTTGGGTTTTGCTCGCTTTATATAGCAGCTAGCCGGGCCGAAAAGTCAAGAGCGTGCCAAATTCCCGTAACTTTGTAACAGATTTCGTCTATCGACGTCATATTTAATTTACATATGCACGTCTGCCATTTCTGCGTGGTTAGTCGGCATAGTTCCAAAAGACCCGCTAGGCATGGAAGACGTCTTTGTACATATTTAATGTTAAAGTTTGAGTATAGGTGGCACCACCAGGCGTTTGAATAAGAATCCGACTCTAGCTTGTTCAATTACCTATGTTGTGAGCAACATCGACAACTTGCTTCAACCCTCAGGGTCATTTCTGGGTTTATTCCATCAAGGTAAGGGACTAGAATAACTTACTACTGCGTAGCTAGGTAACACAGCTCAGTGTCCATAGGTGCCAAGGTCCACCATCGGAACCACCCCGCTACTGCTAGCGTGCTGCCACCTGTCGGTCGATCTGCCCTGGTCTTGAGGCCACTACCTTAAGGTAGTGGGTCCCATAATAGGACTGCAGTACATGGGATGAGGCTACTTTGCAAAGAAATAATCATCATAGTTCCCCTACCGGACACAGTTGCCGAATTAGTAAAGCGCAGGCTTCCCGTGCGGAAGGTCGGGAGCTTGAATCCCAACCGAGTCAAACCAATGACTTATAAAATTGATAGCTGTCACTACCTAGCCTGCCACTCCGCAGTAATAGGATAGGACAAGGACTGATCAGCACAGTATCAGGATAATGTGACTGTGTGAGATATTGAGCCATGGTGCCAGGGGACTGGTCTCCCAGTGAAACAGCACTATAAATCGCCATGAGAGCGCACTATCACAAGTCGGTATCGGTCCTGATGTGACCTTAGATGTTGCTAGGATGTAAAACAACAATCAATCATAATTCCTCTAACTTATGAGTGATATTCATCCAGTAAAGTCATTTTAAGATTTTGCGTAACTGAATGTAATTAAATACAGAATTGATCAATAAGAATGGATGGCTGGATTTCTTAATTCAGTGTGCCGCCCTTGTAGTCTCCCATCAGGTGATACGAAAAGGTTATCATGCCTTGATGTGCTGCTGCTGCATTGGTTGTCCCACATGTGGGGTTCCACGTGTATTATATTTATAGCTTACCGAATGCATTTTTCTTGTTTTTCCTTGATGATGTATACTGCCTATCATGGATAAGTCTGAATATACTTGTTTTCACCATGAGACAGTTGGTCGATAGAAAGCCTGAGCCTACACTTTTACCGACCCAATGGATTTTAACCTTCCATACTACATAGACATGTTATGAGAGCAACTGGCCTTTGATGACACTGTAAGTTATACACAGTGGTGGAAATCCAAATTGGCAGAGGTGATGGCATGGGGAATCGAACCACTGACCTTCAAATTAGTCTGACCTAGAAAAAAGTCAGACACTCTAACCACTCCACCACAGAGTATGCCACTACTTACGGATATGATAATGCTATATATCAAACTAGCAACACCTGGTGTCTATTTTTTCTTCTCCTTTCCTTCCCTCCTTCCCTCCCTCCCTCCCTCTCATAGCTGCTGCCGACAAGGCATAACCGTACCCTACTGGCCTTTTTCTGGAGAATAGAAATAACATGACCCTATTCCCTATACCAGAACGGGACAGCCGGTGCTGAGAACGAAACGTCCTTCATAAGTGATGCCAAGACCATTGAATTCCAACACAAGGAGGTTGTGACCATTGAGTTTGAGACTCGGGAAGGCTCGGCGAAGATCGATAAGGATTTCAAGTACACTGCTGGCTCACTGGTAAGTAACCGGTGCAGTTTTGTTTGTGTATATACAGTAAAACCTCTCTAAATCTTACCGACCATGGAACCGACTTTAAGTGGTCCATTTAGGGAGGTGGTCGGTTTAGGGATTTTTGTTATCGTTAGAATGGTATTGTATGGTCGATCGTTTAGGACCCAAATAAAGCGATCGATATAGGGGAGTGGTCGATCTGTGGAGGTGGTGGGTTAGAGAGGTTTTACTGTATTTCCATTATTCCATTTAGCTACAACTACTAATTATGTCAGTGGAGTGTTTGCATTCGCTAGTCAAGCTTGCAATTTTGGTAAGTCAAAAGTACATTTTTATTTATTTAATGCAGGTACCGAAACTCTTATGCGTGTTCCAGAAATCCAGAATTAACTAGTTAATAAAATTGCTGGGTAAACACAATTTAGTTGTTTAATTTGTATTTTGAGTATATATTTAGGCTATCTCCAGAAAAGAGGAAAATTCAGAAATTCTGGACACTTCCGGTCCTAAGCTTCCCGGATATTTGATATGGTACTTGTATTCCAATTTTGCTGTTCGCCTTGGAATATCTGACTCATAACTGTGTCCATGCCATGCTTGCATCTTCTAGTCAAGGTTGCAAGTTTGATTACAGTTCAGAACTGCAAGATGGTCATATGGAATTGTTGGTAGAGGTATGCTAAATAAAAATAATATCTATTTTATAGCTAGTAGAGTCCAGTGGGTTACTTGAAATGGTGTATTTTCTATGACTAGTAGACTATAATATGTTATTTAAGATAATGTATATTTCAGACCTATTAAACTAAACTCTGGTAGGTTTCTTAAGATAATGCATTGCTTGTAGCTAATAGACTCTAGGAGTTTACTTCAGATAATGTATAATTCAAAGCTATTAAACTTAGTAGTTTAGATAAGATAATGTATAGTCTATAGATAGTAGACTCTAATGGGTTACTTAAAATTGAATAATTTGATGCTTTTGAGTTTCACCATTTATTTTAGATAAACATATTACCTAAAACTATTTAAATGAATTTCAACAGTGCAGAACCTCCGTTTCATTAATGTGAAAGCTGAGATCATTTTTCGGCAGTGTCTCGTCAAGTCTACAAACATTTGCTGATATAGTATTACACTACAGCGTCTTTCGTCCAAAGTGGTCGCAAGCCATAGCCAGTACTATACGGGACCTGAAAAGTCTTGAACTTCATTTGCCCCATGGCAAGCCCTTGAAAAGCCTTGAAATTAACCTATTTGGGGTAATTAGTCTTGAAAAGCCTGGAATTGCATTAAACTGTCCCCACTGATCTAAATTAGTCTGAAATCGCCATTCGCTATTGTTTCCCCCCCCCCCTGAAATCCAAATAAGAATAGTCTTGAATTCCTATTTAAAAAAACAGCCTTGAATTCCATATCTTCACATGTGTACGGACGGACCTTGCATAGTGTGACTGGAGCTTTACGGAAACAGTATACCAGTCTAACCCCCAAGTTCACTGTGGCCACCTGTTTGCAGGTGTTCGCCGAGACTGAATACCGGAAGTCGATTACGATTCCGATCATCAACGACCTCCAATACGAGGCTGACGTGGATTTCTACGTCATCCTGAAGAATCCATCAGGTGACGCTGGGATCAGCGACCCCAGCATCGCCCGCGTCATGATCATTGACGACGACGGTAGGTGCTGCCACCTATATTTTAGAGACCAGACAGGATGACCGAATGAGTAGAGCGTCCGTTCGTCTCCTGTTTTGGGGAGATCGGGAATCCCAACCCATGAGTTTGTCAGTTCGAATCCTGGTCGAGTCAAACCAATGACATGAAAATTGATACTTCTTGATTCCTAGCCTGGTGCTCGGCATTATTATGATAGGGCAAGGACTGGTTGGCTCAGTGTCAGGATAATGTGACTGAGTGGGATATCAGGTCATGGTGCTGGTGGCCTGGTTTCCCAGCGGGACAGCACTATAAAGTCGCCATGAGTGCGCACTGTCACAAGTCGGTACCCATCATGATATGACCTTAGATGTTGCTGGGGTGTAAAACAATAACAAACAAACAAAAACCTTCCACACCGGAAGCACGCACTCAAACAACAACAGACAACCAAACAAACCTATCTTTTAGTTTAACATTCGCACTGGCTATTCGCTGAGCTGCTCTGCGAATAATAGCCACCAATACTGGTATGAGCTGAAAACGGCGTCCACAGCAAAACAAATGCCTGCGGCCATTGAGTTTGCCGATACGCGTAGTGCAAAACTTTGATTTTATTCTAAATTAATAGAAATACAGAACAATTTGGCATAAACATGGATGCAGGTATCTGGTAGAAGCTCTGCGAATAATAATTGTTGTGCTAATTCGCATAGCAAAGCAGCTCTGCAAATTAGCAGAAGAATGATTATTATTTGCAGAGCTGCGCAGCTCTGTGAATAGTCTCGTCCTTTAGCATTACACACAAAACAGGTTTCATATTCTTCGCAAAAGTTATATCCATTTCTACATCTTCATTGTTCTTAAAGTTGCATAATCGGATGCTTTTGAGTCTCTGTCACTTTTCTGGGGTAAATATATTAAACTGATTGTCATAGTCTACCTTACTTTAGTTTGAAGAAACATTTATTTTAAATGGCTATATTTTGAGATCTTTGAAGTGTAAACAGGTCAGATTAGTCTTGGCATGCATGCCAAAACTTTGACACCACAGGCTTATGCAGTAACTGGTTCTATTAGATCGACTCAGTAATCCCTTCTATGTGGCAATAGATGAAATATGCGACACCCACAATTATATGACTTCAGGGCACCGTCGACCGACATGTGTGTGCAAAACAAAGTTCTTTTTTGCCATAAAGCGCTGGCATTAGAGGCACATTGGAGCCTAGATCAGCCAGAAGAGGATCTGTAAGTTTCTGTAAGTTAGTAGGCTTATTTCTCGGGAAGCATTTGAACCTAGGTGCTGCCACCTGGGGAATGAGTGTTTATAAAGCCCTAGACTGTATTCACATACCAGTCTATGATAACGATTGTAATGAAATCATTTGTATAATAACGCACCAAACAATAGACTACATCACGGTTCCGACTGCGCATGCGCAGAAAACGGCCTTGGGAGCAAAGCAAAGGCATACGGCCATTGAGTTTGCCGATATGCGCAGTGAAAAACTTCAGTTTTATTCCAAATTAATAGAAATCCAAAACCCTACCTTTATCAATTTAATATAATCTGTTTGTTAAACATGTTTTCTATATGTGTTCCAAGCGGTTTGTGCCTAGGTGATGTGATTTTATCAATATTTTACTTTTTACTTTTTCTGTATGGAGATTGCTCACTGCCATTGACAATGCATTGAGTACGGCGTACGGCCATTGAGTCTGCCGATACGCGTAGGGCAAAACTGGCATATTATTCAAAATAAATAGAAATACTTGGCGTTCTCTGTGGCGGAGTGGTTAGAGTGTCTGACTTTTTTCTAGGTCAGACTCCTAATCTGAGGGTCGGTGGTTCGATTCCCCGTGCCCCCAGCTCTGCCAATTTGGATTTCCACCGCTGTGTATAACTTACAGCGTCATCAAAGGCCGGTTGCTCTCATACCATGTCTATGTGGTGTGGGAGGTTAAAAATCCCTTGGGTCGGTAAAAGTGTAGGCTCGGGCTTTCTATCGACAAACTGTCTAATGGTGAAAACAAGCCTATTCAGGCTTATCCATGATAGGCAGTATACATCTTCAACAACAACTTAACAATTTGGCACAAAAATGGATGGAAGGATGCAATATAATAATATAATTAATATGATTAAGACACAACTCTCCATAATTAAGCATTTTGAGCTAAGAAACATACAATTTCAGTCACTTTACAGGCTGAGGTTTACATCACCATTGATTAGCCAGAAGTAATTCTTGTTCTAAATATTAAAATGTCAAATGTGTCAACAAAAACTTGTTTCAAATAAATATATAACCAATATCTGATTAACCCTACTCATTTTCTATTTCTACATATGTCATTAACCATAGGATATAAATAAAAACATGAATAAAATAAGTAAAACTGATTCTGGCTATGGCTCTAACACTAGTCTGAGTGCCTAGATTTGTCTAAATCTAAATGCACATGGCATAAGATATCCTGATTATATTGATGTAAATGCAATGCTGGATAAAAGATTAATATCTTAATTTATTATATATATTTTTTTAGTTGGTATTCTATGTTTCAAACAAGAGCTGAGATGAACTGAAACTAGCACATTTCATAGCTGCACCCAGTGTATTAGCATGTACCACGTGCTTCTGGGGGGGGGGGGGGGGGGGGTGGGGGTTTTGCTCTGACGCATCCCACAATGTACCGCGCCGCTGGAACCGTGATGTAGTCTATAGGCTAGAGCATTTACGCCTGTGCACGACGCCATTGCATTGATGTGTGTTGTTTTCGGCCCACAGAACCAGGAGAGTTCCAGTTTGAGGAGCCTCACCACTATGCAGATATCGGCACGGGACAGGTAACCGTCAACGTCGTACGTCAAAAGGGCTGCGACGGCACCGTCAAGATAGAGTTCTCCACCATGTGAGTTTCAGAGGCAATGTGCGCAGCCAGCTCTTTGTTGGGGCTTTACTTCCCAGTAACATCTAAGGTAATGACTAATATCATGATGGGTACCGACTTGTGAAAGTGCATGCTCATGGTGACTTTATAGTGCCACCTCACTCTGAGACCAGGCCACTGGCGTCATTACCCGACATCCCACTCAGTCACATTATCCGGATACTGAGCAAACCAGTCCTTGTAATGCCAAGTGCCAGGCCATGTAGAACAAGTATAAATTTGGTAAGTCATTGGTTTGACTCAGTCGGGATTAGAACCTATGACCTACTACACGGGAATCCAGCTCTTACCCATTCGGCCAACTCGTCCGGTGCGCAGTGAGCTGCTACCCATAATATTGGTTCTTGCCGCTGCCACGAGAGGGCATATTGGCGGTGGAAATCCTTTATAATATAAGGCATTTCTCATTAAGTGTTCTTCACCGACAGCATTAGTTCTTCCACTGCCATCAGAGGGCAGGTTGGGAGTGGAAGTTATCTATTATGTCAGTTGTTTTTACCCCACTGTGTCAGACTCCTCATTCAGTATGGTCATAAGCCTGTCTCAGGATGTCTACAGCAGCCTAGTGTTCCCACCGGACAGGGTGCCCGAATGGGTAGAGCGCAGGCTTCCTATGCAGAAGATCAGGAGTTTGAATCCCAGTCGAGTCAAACCAATGACTTACAAAATTGATACTTGGCGTTATCTTGCCTGGCGCTTGGCATTATCAGGATAGGGCATGGACTGGTTAGCTCAGTATCAGGATAATGTGACTGAGTGGGATATCAGGTCATGGTTCCGGTGGCCTGGTCTCCCAGTGAGGCGGCACTATATAATTAATGTGCACTGTCTCAAGTCGGTACCTGTCCTGATATGAGTTTAGATGTTGCTAGGATGTAAAACCCAACAAACAAATAAAACCTAGTATTCCCAGCCACCAATCAGAGTACTGGCAAGGCACAGATTTGCTTATATATAACTAAGTTCACCAAGTGTCGGCGAAAATCCCTCCTTCTCTCAAAGTATGTTGTTAATCGTCGGCATTTAGAGCATGAAATTGACCAATGGACAAGGTTGGGTTGGTGGGCGAATGAGCTTAGCGTCAACTTCCTGGGAGTGTTCAAACCCCGGCCGAGTCAAATCACTGGCCTAAAAATGTATACTTGTCAGTACATCACCTGGTATTTGGGTTATAGCAAGGAGCCATGAAATGGAGGAGGGTTGGGGGGGGGGGGGGGGGAGGGAGGCCAAGTGCTCTGAATTTAAATTGCCATTGTGTAATCAAGAAATGTATTAAACGAACAAATAAATAAAAGAAGCAAATGTATACTGAAAACATTAAAGTAGTTGTGTAGGATAACATTGTGACTGTTCAGCTAACTATCTGTGTTTGAACTGTGCATTGTTTGTGATGTGCAAATACCTAGCTAAAATAATATAAAGAAAATTCCTTTCAAATTGATTGACCTTAGGCTCGTTTTATGCAGTCTTTTAATTAAGGACTATATAAGCGACCCAAATGTGAGATTAGTCAAATTTGACAAATTAAAATGATATACACATCACTCAATTGGATACCTTTTTCATTTTATTAATACTCCCCTCTATGACATTATCTAACGCTGTACCCCCCTTAAGCAATTTCAATTAATTAAATTGTGTTAGCATATCCCGGTGTGGCGTGCTCAGCCGTGTACCGTGCTCAGACGTGTACCTCGCTTCTGCGCATGCGTCAGAATCTAATAAACATGGCCGTAATCGATTAACATGACTCGGGTCATCCGAGTGGTCAGAATTTCAAATAGAACACGGCGAGTGGAGTCGACAAATACATGTGCCATGTGCAAAAAAAGAATAACTTAGATTAATGAAATGGAAATATAGCTAAACTAGGCCATCATAAAATACTTTAAATCCTATTTTGCTGTAGTTTTATCGGTTATTAAAAAAAAAAGAAAAAATTGTCCACCCAAGCACGGAGAAGCATATTCGATTATTCGACCCGAGTTTGTTGGATGTGCGCATGCGCCAATAAGTGTCTCGGGTGACCCGAGTTGATGCGAAATCCGCGCATGCGCAGAAGCAAAGGTACACGTCTGAGCACGGGACACGGCTGAAACCGCCACACCGGGTAAGAACCTGCCGTTGCATGTTATAGTTGAACTGTGATTGTCTCTTTCAGAGATGGAACGGCTAAGGGTGGTGAGGAACTGACAGAAGGCATTGACTATATCCACACGGAAGACGTTATTAACTTCAAACATGGGGAGACCACAAAACCCATTGTAATAGAAATAAACAAGAACACTAAGGTAATTGTGTTTATCGTCGTAATTTCCCTAGGCGCAATTGCCCCATCAGTATAATCCCGATTTGAGTCATCCGATTGTAGAGGAAAGTGCATATAAAAGACCCCTTGCTGCTTATCGGAAAGAGTAGCCTGTCTGGCGGCAGCAGGTTTCCTCTAAAGAAATATGTCAGAATGACCATATGTTTGACATCCAATAGCCAATGATAAAAATCAATGTGCTCTAGAGTCATCGTTATTTAAATCAAGCTTTTTCTGATCGTAGATGCTGATATGTCTATTTATTCACATGCTTAAAGAATATCAACGGAATAGTCCACGATTGTTGGTGTTGAAGATTTATACTACCTATCATGGATAAGCCTGAATAGGCTTGTTTTCACCATTAGACAGTTTGTCGATAGAAAGCCCGAGCCTACACTTTTACTGACCCAAGAAATTTTTAACCTCCCACACCACATAGACATGGTATGAGAGCAACTGGCCTTTGATGACGCTGTAAGTTATACACAGCAGTGGAAATCCAAATTGGCAGAGCTGGGGGGCACAGGGAATCGAACCACTGACTTTCAGATTAGGAGTCCGACCTAGAAAAAAGTCAGACACTAACCACTCCGCCACAGACAACACCACATATATATTTGGTTAGAATCATACATTATGCAACACGATTTAAAACAGGAAATAACATCACAAATATATTTAATTCGATAACTCTTTCAAAACTTAGATGGTGGCTGTTTTATAAAAATGGCTGCCATTTTAAATTTGAGCGGAATTCGTTTTAGCACAATTGACTTCAACATTATCTAACTCAATCATTTGAAGTGACACCAAAACTTAATCAGCCAACTTAATCAATTCCATGACATAATAATTTAATTCGATCGTCGTCATCTTGGAAAATTGCCACTAGTTTCGAAATGTTAAGTGACTAGGAGATGTTTTCCTTTATATAGAATATTCATAGCAATTGTCATACTTTGATCACAATTTGAACGATTTTACCTGCCATGTACTACCCTAAATTGCGTAGTCCAATGGTTATGAATTTCTGTCATTTTCTGTTGATTGTTACAATCTACTTTACTTTAGTTTGCGGTAAGTTTGCTTTAAAAGTACTAACTAAGGAGTTATTTGAAGAGCAAACATGCTAAATTAATTCGCATCACTCGGCAAGGACAACAGAAAGCAAGATTTCAACAAGTGGTTATATTCACACAGAATATATATATGATAATAATAATAATAATTATCAATATCAAGTCATAACCTCGAGGAGGCTGGCGTGAGACGGGGCTCAGCAGATCAAGCGACTGGCACATAGTTGAATCAAAGAAGAGTGTCTTCCGAACATAATCAGTATGTGAGAGCAGACATCAGTGTTAAGCAGAGGTTCTGTGTAAATAGATAACAAAAATAAGTACATATGCGAGCAACAGTGTAATTAGCTATGAACAGAACAATCATCAGCACTTAACCCCTATATCAATGGGTGAATGGATGGGAAAGAGAAGTGACCAGGTCGAGAGCCAGACCAGCAGTGACTGGGGGGAGGGGTGTGGGTCACATGTTCTGGGTTTTCGCCTTGCCTCGTTCGCGAATTATCCATGTTGCCTCTGCAACATCAGTAATTTAGCATGCTTGCCAAAACCCTGACCCCATAGGCTTAAGCAATAACTTAGTATGCCATTATATGTAGCCCCAAATGCTTAATAATAAGTGTACCAGTATCTAAGTTGGATATCTAAGTTCAATTGTAGGTAAATGTTTTGCTTTTGAAAATTTGATGCTTTTATCGGACTATGCACTACACACCATCTATCTAACCTTATCTAATCAGGGGTCCAAGAACTTCATCATTACATTGCGGAATCCCAGTATCGGGGCGAAGATTGGAAGCCACAGTGCCACTGTCTGCAACGTGACTGCGGGTAAGCTCCTTACACTCTTCACAAGCAGTGTCGGCCACAGGTGTGCCAACATCCACCATGTAAAGGGGCTGTCACATTAGGGTTTTTTGCGGGAGCCTACGGCGGCGTAGGCGCGTTACATCATATACGTCGGTATACGCCGCCATATGCTACGCATACGCTATGCATAGGCTGTCATGTGCCGGCCTATGCCCGCCTATGCCATTCTACGCCGCCATACGCTTTCTCCCGTCCGTCCGTCCAAATTCTTTTGTGCATGCTAAAAAAATCTCGACCTATGGGAGCGTATGGTTCATAAGCTACTCATACGCTGGTGTACGCTCCTCGTACGCCGATGTACGCTCCTCATACGCTAGGGGTGCGCCGGCGTAGGTTACGCATATGCTCAACTTGCGTCACCGGCATATCTCTAGCGTATGTAGCGTACGCATAACCTACGAGTTACGTATGGGAGCGTACTCCTAGCATATGCACAGCATATGCACAGCGTATTCCAAGCGTATGCCATAGGTCTCGACATCGATCTTGACTCATACGCTAATCATACGCTATGCATATGCTATGCATATGCTATGCATATGCTATGCATATGCTATGCATACGCTACGCATACACTACGCATATGTTCCACATGCCAATCAAAACCGTCAAAAAATGTTACAGTACGCTCTCATACGCTCCTCATAGGTTACGCATACGCTCAAAAACACCCGATAGGTCACCAAAGGTCACGATAGGCCGGCACGCGCAGCTTTTTCCCATTTTCGACGTAGGTTTTCAATATGCTCCCGCCATACGCCGTAATGTGACAGGGCCTTTAGCATCCATTCCTAAACACAAAATGTGGTATTGCACACAGGCCAGTCTGGTATCACTGTGATCTGATGGGTAGGTTGGCGGATAGTGCTAGACACTGAACTATCAGCACCATATTGTGATGAAATGGGACTCTGGTATAGAGACGCAGTATTGCCGTAAAAAAAAAAAAAAAGAAGCTTTTGCCACAAGCAGTAGCTATTCTAATACTGCTTAATGGAAAATCCCAAAGTGTAGGGTGGATGTGTGGGAAGTGGAATGGGAGTTACTCAAATAGTAGATGTAACTTTATGCTATGAGTTATAGCAGAGGTTTTACGGTGTTGACTTCTATTTGCTATCCATAGTACTTATAACCTTGCACAGTTTTGAAGTGGCAAGATGTGGACATGGGCATTATAATAGATTCATTACATGATATGTGTACAGTAAAACTTCTCTAATCGACCACTTCCACAAATCGACCACTTCCCTATATCGCTTTATTTGGGTCCCAAATGATCGCCCATACAATAATATTGTAACGAAATGAAAAACTCCCAAAACGAACCACATATCTAAATGGACCATTTAAAGTCGGTTCCATGGTCGGTCGATTTAGAGAGGTTTTACTGTATGTATATATGTATGTATGTATGTATGTATGTATATATGTGTATGTGTGTATGTATGTATGTATATATGTATATATGCATGTATATATATATATAAATATATATACATATAAATGTCTGCACTGGCTTCTCAGGCAAGGAGCCACATAATAGATAGGTAGACATGGCTTCGGTTATTGCATCAGGGTGCCTAGGTAGTGTAATGGTTAGGACGCTAGCCCCGGAGTAGCAAGAAGTGTGGGATCGAAACCTGCTCTTGGCGCAATATTTCCCATTTCCATCACCCCGACATATATATATAATATAATATCACAGATCTGTGATATATACATACATATATCACACATTTTTAAACCAGCGTTCAGGAATAACTAAAGCCCCGTTCACACACAGAACTTTAGGCCGAACTAGATAAGGCGAACTAGAGGAGGCGAACTAGGCATCCTGTCCACACATGCAGTACTTGGGGCGGTTTAAGGTGTAAATCAATATCTGTGCATGAGCGAGTCCATACTAACCAGTACCAGTTTCGGTTAGTCGACATCGCCATGAGAGAGTGTGGGTTCGACCTAGATATCTATGGACTGAATCGTATTGTTTTGGAACGATGAAAACTTCTGCTGGCCAGTGAAAACCTAAAAATATATCATGAAAAGAATATCTGTACACCTCTAGCCAGTTCATAGACCAAAGTATATTATATAGTGTGACGTGCTTAATCCGCTTCAAGTAAACCGCTACCTTCCACACAAGCAAGGTGGGCTGACTTAAGCTAGTTCGCTTCATCTATATTACCTCGAGAGGTGGTTTACTTGAAGCGAACTTGGTGAATCGGCTCATGCCTAAGTCGCCCCAATATCACATCCACATGACCAATTTGAGTCGAACTAAAGGAGGCGAACTAGTTAAGCCGACTTAACTCGCCAGTGTGAACGGGGCTTATAATACAATGTTTTCTGGTTTGGTAATTGCACACTTCTATTGTAGTTCATGTTGTACACGTGTACTATACATAAATAATATATCCCCGACATGGCTATCAATCAATGTTAACTTCCGGCACACCTTTAAAGCTTAGTCGGCTGAAAGCATGGAATTGTCATAAGAAATGACTGGTCTAGATTTGATCTTACACATCCAACTTAGATATCGGTATATTTCATAAGCATTTATTGCTGCACAGAAAGAATATTAAGTCTATTTGATAGAACCTGTAACTTTTGCAAGTTATGGAAGCCTATGATGCCCCAGAATTTGGTGTACATACCAAATTTATTTGACATATTTTCACTTCAAAT
Source organism: Branchipolynoe longqiensis (assembly GCA_030323885.1). Lineage (NCBI taxonomy): Eukaryota > Metazoa > Annelida > Polychaeta > Phyllodocida > Polynoidae > Branchipolynoe > Branchipolynoe longqiensis. The sequence goes on along the minus strand of CM059188.1, from coordinate 49,318,214 downwards.
ATCTCCAAAGTTAGACATTTGTTAGCCAAGTTACTCCAATCTAAACTAAAATCGATCTTTAGCAATCAACCTACAATATTCACTTTTTTAAATATGGCAGAAACTCGAATCCATATAAATTACACTACTTTAAAATCGGAAATAATTAACGTTATAAAACACTCGCATGAATCGATAAGGTGGGAGTAGGGTGATATATTTGAGTTCGTTTCGACTTTTTGAATAGAATTTCGGGGACAAAATCGTTAAGTTTGCAGAATTAATGTTAATTCTCAACTCCAACTATTAGTAATATTACTGCGGTGTTGACCCAGTTCCAGTTTTCGTTGAAATGTATGTCTTTGGACTTGTTGGCTAACAGTCGTAGATCAACCCTTGCTTCCTTCCAGGAGGCCGGCGTGGTAGGTACAGCTGAGTTAATGCCTGCTGATGCCCATGTGTTGTACTCTAAGTAGCCTTGAGAATGTCGACCTAACCTGCCTTACTAGTCCGTAGGCATGTGCTTATAATTATCATGGTAAAAATGTGACTTTCTTAATTCCAAAATTAAATACCATTATTTCAAAGCTTGCGTAAATGATAAGGTTGCGTGAATTGTGCACTTGAGACTGTACATCGCTGTATTACTTTTGCATTTGGAATTTATTTCAGTATATTTATGCTTGAATTAATTTTAATGTCAACATTTTAATAGTTCTTTTTTCTTCTTTAAAAAATAATTGAAGTTAATCAAATCTGTTGGGTTTAAAAAATATATATATATCGTTATATATTTCTGAACTGTAATGGCAAAAATGCTAATTATAAGCTGAAGATTTCTTCATTTTTAGAATTATTAAAAGTGCTTACTTAAATTCCATACATCGTTGATACAAATATAACGTACCCTTCTCCCCCCAAAAAACTAATATAGAATATCTGATGCAATGATAACTATCCATTTCGATGAATGAATATTAAATTATCAGCTTAATACAAAAGGCATTCATTGACTGGTAAAGGTTTAATGCTGTATTGGTAGCAAAGGCCATATTGACGGCGAAGAAAGTTACTAAAAATTGATTTTCACTTTAATTTCGCGAAAGAGAATTGTGTTTGTTACATTTATGTTTGCATATAAAATTATAAAATAGTTCTTAATTTGTATTATGGGATGCCACATGATATAAGTATATTAATGGCATTTTTTCTACTTAAATTCGATCTACACGATTCAGGCTTAGGTATGGTATGTTTGATGGGTGTTTTTGCGCACACACATACATAGTGTTATATGAGAGTTTCACTTTCGTAGCATTCAGGAAAACACGCTAGCTTTTATCTCCATCCTTACTCTTATAGTTCTTTAGTCCTTCTTGTAGTTGTCATTAGTCACTCTTCTAGCATGGTTGTCACGAAAGTACTAGGTTCCAAGGCATGATATATACCCGTGATATAGCCAACGTATTTAGCGGAATATCATCTTTAAAAAAAATAGTTATTCCTTTATTTTTGACCGTCTAAATACGATTAGTTGTTTATGTTATGAAAAGTTGCATATTCCTGCTTGGTATTGAAAGCCCTTACACTAGAAAGTTTTGTCTATTTTTTTTGTGTCCAGTTAAAGTTGCATAGTCCGATAAAGGCATCATTTATTAAAGAAAGTAAAACACTTATCTACATTTGAACCTACATATTCAACTTAGATACTGGTGCACTTATTAAGTATATCTGTTGCCACACAGAAGGACAGACTAAGTAAATTTAATAGACCTGTTATTGCTGAAGCCTAAGTGTTCAGAGTATTAATAAGCATGCCAAAATTAATTTAGTATGTTTACACGTCAACTCTCTACTAAGTTGGTCATTTGAATGCAAAATTATTTCAATCTAAAGTAAGGTAGATTATAACTATCAGCATAATATATTTATCTCAGAATATTTCAGAAACTCAAAACCACATTACGTAACTTTAAACTTGCAAATAGCCATCCATACTTCCAAAAAACTGGTAATGTCGCTGGTTACTCCGATCAATTAGCTGAATGGGGTGATCAGCATTATCCGCATTTTGAATCTAATGAAGGCACATTTGTCAGTTTAAATTATATATCCAATCAGTAATCTCCTGATTGAGTGATTGATTGGTGGTTGCTTTACGCCATGTCGGCAGCATAGGCCATATTCACGGCGAGAAATGTTTTGTTTTTTGTTCAAACCATCGCTTTTATATGTAAAAGCAGACAATCAATCATGTGCCAATAGACACTCATTAAATTAGAAAGCTCACAATCATATATTTGTGGTCAAGGGAAACAAATTCCCATAGAAAAAGAAAAGTTTTATTAATAATTGATAGAATCTATTTAGTAAACTATATGAGGTGGTACAGTCCACCTGCCCTCAAAAAGGCTAAAATGTTTTCCTGTTTTACCTTAGTAAAAAGGTCATGCATAGGCCTACTGTCTGCAGTGTAGAACTGTTGGCGCAGGGCCAAAAAATCAACGCAACTTAGTAAAATGTGTTTGAGTGTCGACAGCTGAAATTAAACCAATTTTCTTTTGTTTATATTTCGTGAAAAGACACGATGGTTTTATTTCCTCCACTGCTTTCGCGAAAATGTAAATGGAGTTGGTTGCTTTCGTTGTGTGTGTTTTTTGTTCAAGTGTTTTTATTCCTCTGTATAACATGTTGTCAGTGCTAATGCACTGGTGTCCCAGCCCTGATTCGTACAGAGGAAGCCCGAGACAAGAAGTGGGAGTAAAAGGGGGGTTTATTAATCAATGTCATGTGTACAAGGTTAAATGGTGAGGTTTAAAGGAAGTCAGTTGCAGCAGATTAGTCTACCTGTTCTATGTCGGCCGAAGGTGTATGGAGGACCTGGGAGCCCGTGGAGGTAGGCCCGGGAGCCGACCCCCACGTAGTGGAGTAAAATAGAGGGTGGGCGGGTGTGGTAAAAACCATAGACGTTTGAATCTGTGGCCCGAATGCGGGTCAAGCGGGGTTGAGGGGAGGAGGGGAGGCGGCGCATGCGCTGCTTGGAGGGAGTGTCTCGAGCTTCCTCCGCCAGATCAACCAAAATTCAAAATTATGAGCCGATTCATACAGAGGAAGCCCGAGACAAGAAGTGGGAGTAAAAGGTGTGTTTATTAATAAATGTCATCTGTACAAGGTTAAATGGTGAGGTTTAAAGAAAGTCAGGTGCAGCAGATTAGTTGACCTGTTCTATTTCGGCCGAAGGTGTATGGAGGACCTGGGAGCCCACGGAAATAGGCCTGGGAGCCTGCCCAAAGCACAGTGCCAAGGCTCTCGGGGCGTCCGCTGGCACCCGGCTCGGAAGGTAGGAGTGGACTGCGTCGGACTCCCAGGTCCCCTGGGCCATGATTGCAGAGAGGTCCACCCCCCCTGGAAGAGCAGGCCTGGGCTGCACCCCTGTGCAGGCCGTGGAGGGTGTAAGTCGCGGCCTCAGGAACTCCGGCGGCCTCGAGGGCGGCCCCGATGAGGGGGGTGATGTCGCGGGGGGTGAGAGGCCTGCCGGTGCACGCAGAACGCCGGGGCATCGCCCGGCGCAGGCACGAGGGTCAGGGCGTGGTCCCACGCGAGGACGAGGCACATGAAGAGAGACAGCCTGCGCCGGGGATCTGATTGTCTTGGATGATGTTATGCATAGCCGAAGTCCCCCGGGGGCGTGCTGGACGTCATCCCTGCGCAGTGTGTGCAGGCCCCCCCACATGGTCTGTGAGGGGGAGAGCAGGTTTGACTGCCTGATGAAGCTGAAGTAGACGATGACGCCCGCGGCCCACGGGGTGACACCGAAATGCCCCTGGGCGCGCATGTGCATGTAAATGATAGGCATCATGTTGGGGGTGATGGCGGGCGCCCTTCGCACCCGGGATACGAACAGCTTCTCGCCACCCCTCCTCACGCGCGCTGTGAACAGGGTGTCAAAGGGGGCGACGTCCCCCCCCCCCCCTGCCTCCCGGACTCAGGATCGGGCCCCGGAGAAGGCGTTCATGACCGACGCGGGGGAGGGAAGCTCGTAGTGGAGGTAGGTGATGAATTGCCCGACGTTGTACAGGGGTGGGGCGAGGTGGTTGACGTCCCGCTCGAGCACAAACTCCAGGTACCTTCTGGCGTGTCAATCGCGGTTGCGCCAGGTCCCTGGGGCAAGGGCGGCGCGGTGGATGGCCATCAGGTGCTCGTGGGCGCGTCGTCCGTAGTCTGGAATGATCAGAGGTTATGGGTAAACATAGTCAGGGAGTGGTTGACCCTTATTCGCGCTAGACCCCTTATGCGGCACTGCTCGCGTACTATATCGAGGGCGGCCTGGGAGTAGTGAGCACGACTCAGGGCGTCCGCGAGAACCAGCTCGGCACCGGGCTTGTGGCAGACGCTGATGGTGAATGAGCCGTGCACCGCGATCAACCATAATTCGCGGGCACAGGCCCCGAGGGTGGGGTCATTGGCGCGGCCGGACTCGAGGGCCAGGGCCGACACCGCATTGTCAGTGTTTATAATGAGCTTGTATCCCCCCCGGGGCTTCGGGCCTCAGGGTCTGGACTGCGAGGACCAGGTTCACGGCCTCGAGTTTGTGTATGGAGGGAAATGCCGCGATCATGGCCTCATCGTAGGCCTCCGCAAACCACGAGTTAACCGAGAAGGTGCCCCCGCCCGTGAGGCAGGAGTCACACTCGATAACCCAGTGCGGCCGGACAGCAGAGGGAAGGAGGCAGACGCCGTTTCCGCCAGCCACGAAGTCCCGGAACCAACGGACGTCCCACTTCATGTCGGGGTTGACGTCTGCGGCGCCAGCCACGGGAACTGCCCGGAGGCTGTGCAAGATTCGGCCCATGAACTTCCTCGCCGCCGGGACGCAGGTGCTGACGTGGGCGAGGCGGCCGACGAGCCTCTGCAGGGCCTTCCTTGTGAGGGTGGGGCGGTCGAGCCATCGCTCGCACTCCACGATCACTTCTTGCAGCTTTTGGTCGGGGATATGGAGGACCATGGCCTCCATGTCGAAGTCGATTCTGAGCCACTGGAGCCAGACGGTGGGGGGGGGGGGGGGGGCAGCACTTGTTGGGGGCGAGAGCCAGTCCGAGCGAGGCGCATAAGTCCCTGATGGCGTCGAAGGCGCGCATGGCGTCTAGGAAGGAGGCCTCGCAGCTGACGAAATCGTTGACGTATACTATGGTATACGGAGCTGCCATTGGGCCCGGGAGACGTCGGCCGACCAACAGAAGGCGCCTCGCCCCTCGAGGACCATGCGCCGGCCCAAAGTCGGAGTCGGACAGAAGCTTGTAAGCACAGGGACGGCCGAGGTACTCCCTAGGTACTCCCTTCTTCGGATGCCCGAGTTGACACTACGGCCTGGAGCGTATGACAGGTCCATGATGACGCGGCGATTCACCGGGGTTCACTTTGGGTGCGTCATGATGGGGCTGCTCTGGGCCCAGGGAGTGAAGGGCGGGACCGCGAAAGGCCCCAGGAGCGTGCCCCGTCGCAGCTCCTCCTCCGCATACTCCGTGATGTGATGGGCATGGTCCTGATCCTCCCAGTGGTTCCTGAAGGTGGGGGTTGGGGGGCCGGCCGCGGTGTTGTTGGCCGGGAACCCAAACTCAAGATGGTCGGGCAGGAGGGCGTCATCGTGCCCGCGCAGCATGTGCCGCCAGGCGGGAATGTCAAGGTCAGAGGCGACCAGGACTCGGGTGGCCAAGTAATTCAGAAGGGCCGAGTCCCGGGCAGCGGTGTACGCTTCCGCGTAATCAGGGTACTCGGCCCATCCCTCACCCGAGAGCAGCGGCCAGAAGCCGGGGGAGGGGCCGGGGTGGCCGGGAGGGAGTGCTGGAGTGCGCTGTCAAGCGTCTCCTCGACCGGCTCGGTAATGTCGGCTCTGTCGACGGGGGCCGCCGTGGTCACGTCACACAGCATGCAGGCGGCTACGTGTTCCCGGGCCGCCAGCGTGGATGTGTTGTCTCCGGAGCCGACGTGCTCCGCGAAGCTGCTGTAAGATGGTGTGTGTGGTGCGGAGGCGGGGCCCCCACGACGGGTGCTGTTGTCAAAAGTCTGAGCGGCGTGGGAGCCGGTGCGGGGCCAAGCACCGTGCGCCTTATTGTTTACTTTTTTAGCGGTGTGGGTACCGGCGGTTAGCGCCACCGGGTCCAGCCGCAGTGCCAGGCGTGATGTCAGGCGTGATGTTTCCTTCGCTTGTTCCAGCGTGCGCGCCGCGGGCCTAAGGCGGCCCATCGGGAACCGGCTGCGGGCGTGACGTCAAGGGGGGAATTCCCATGGTGCCGGGGCCTCCCCGGCTGAAGCCACCCGGGGCCGGTCAAGTGTCAACAATGGCTGTGGTTGAGAGGTGCGGGGGGTCAGCCGCCGTACGGTTAGTCGGGGGACGTTCTACGGATCGTGTGTCAGTGGTACGGCGGGTTGTAATTGTTTTATCCTCCCGCAGGTGTGCTAAAAATCCCGTTGGGACGTCTTACCAGGCTCATCCCTCGACTTCTTCGAGTAGCAGCTCGCCTCCATGTGGTTGGTAACGATTCTGCGCACATTGGCGCAGTAGCCACATACATGCGCCATCTTTTGAGCGCCCGAGCCGTCTGACTCGCCCTTAGCAGCCTTATCACATGAACCTGGGTCTTTGTTCCATCGCATTGTTTCACCCATCGCCGCCTTGTCGTATTGGCTGGGAGGGTCGGTGCTGGCCTTCTGCTGTTTCCCGTGCTGGTGGTCGGCTGATCCGTCCGAGTCGGTGGGTGCGTGACCCGCCATTGCTATGATTTCAATGCGGACGGCATTGATGGCTGCCGTATCCTTCCAGCCATCCGGTAGTCTGCCATCCGCGATCCGAGTGAAGATTTCTTCGGAATATCATCTTACCACAGGCCACGCCAATGTACAGTTGTCCTGCGCCACCATCTCCTGGTGGCGAGAGAGAGCCTCCAGTGCGCTCGCCGGGAACGCGCGCTGGTACTCGAGTCGCTTAAGCCCTAGCGGAAACTCCTCCAGGGTTGCCTCCCCTTCTTTATGGCCTTCCCCTCATCTCCCACTGCACGAGATCGTACGGGAACAAGTATTTTGAGGGAATACCTTTCTTTTTTTCTTTTTTAAATTTTTATTGAGGCTGTATTTATACTGTCCATAGCATATAAGCCCGGGTACCCAGGCTTGTTTTCAATGCTGGCCAGTTGTAGTGTTGGTGTTATCTTACCACACAGTAGCTGCTGATAAGTAATTTGATTGCCTGCATTTCAGAAGCAGGTAGATAGTTGGTTGGTATGGTTAGTAGCCTATGTTAGTTTTTTTTTTAATTTTCTTGGCATATATGTATTTTTTTTATTTTGTTCTACTCTTAATACTAGACTAGCCTACTCCTATTTACATATCATAGGCTTGTATGTAGCTGTGTGGTGTGTCATCTGGCTACTTTTGACATGGTTACCTTCCATTGGGTGTCGCGCTGGTGGGCCGTGACATCACATGCCCCTTCTTTCTTGCATTGGATCTGCCGTCCGCCGCCGCCACGATCAAGTGGACTGCCTCCTCGGCCGTTGAGCGGGCGCCCCTGCCGTACGCGTCGTCGTCGTGTTGTCAGGTGTGCGTGGCGTGCAGGCCGGGGGCGCGGGCCGCCTTCGTGTTGTCAAAGCACTGGGAGCATTGTTGGGGCGGAGGCAAGGTTGAAGACCAGATGCTTGCTGGGCTTAACTGGACGTCGCGACTTCCATGTGATGTGGCGCGACCTCTAACAGGGGCGGGTGATGGTGACAGTGTTGACAGCGTTCGGGCCCGGCTGGGACGGTGCCGTTCAGGCGACGGGCGCCGGGGCCATGTTGGCGGGTTGCGTGGCGAGGACAGAGATCTGGAGACCTCGTGTCGGCGTGGGTTTGCGGCGGTGAGGGCGGCGGTGGCTTCCGCGACCACCTTGCTCTGAGCCCCCATTTCCGACCTGTGCTCGGCCGTCTCCCTCCTGTGCTCGGCTGCCTGCCTCTCCAGGAGGCTCCATCGCTTCTCGGTGGAGGCCTGCATCCTTATCAATCCGTCGGCTTGCTTTGCTTGAGCCGATGGCTTCTTTGCCCGAGCCGACTGCCGAGTCGGCGGCGATGGTGGCTGCGGGGATGGGCCGCCATCTTGCGAGCTGATAGACTCGCTCGGGTCGGCGCGTGGCGTGGTGGTACCTTTCTTAGTGGCGCGCCTCGCGGTCGGCCTCTAGGAACTGTGACTCGTCGGGTTCTCTGCATGTTGCTTTTTTGACGTGGGTGCCTTTTTTAGTCCTTTATGCTTTGTGATGTGGATGATTCGTGGGTGGAAGCGGGAGAGAATAATAAAAACCATTGTGCTGCTTGGAGGGAGTGTCTCGAGCTTCCTCCGCCGGATCAACCACAATTCGAAATTATGAGCCAATGATAATTGCCACTACACAGTAAACAAATCTACAACAATTTAGATAGACAATTACCAGGAAATAGGCAAAACATTGGTACATGAATGACCGGTAAAGAACAAGATAAGAAGAAAAAGAAACATATATGGGAAGGTAACTATGTTAGACTAGTATGGTAAGTGTTAATAGGGGTGGGGGGGTGCATAACTTATTATCTTTCTAGTGGTGACATACTCATTGAAACACTGCCTTTTAATGTGTTAGTAAACGCTTATCGCTTTCAAATGGAATTATTCGGAATTGAAAGTATGCTTTATTTTATTCGTGCGTGGCCGCGCCAACAAGTAATCAAGCTAGTTCTGCTAATTATGGCGTTCCTTGAAATTGACAGACGACATCGCCCAGCGTCTTGCTGACGTCATCGGAGACGAGGACGAGGAAGTCACGTGGGCTGTCCAGTTCAAGAAGTAGGTTCAGAGCTTAATACACGAATTGTAAATAGGGTGAAATAGTGTCGCTGAAGGTGGAGAGAGTGCATGTTTTGTGTGTGTTTTTAAATTCATGCAAAACGGTGGATTCTGGTGAATTTTGATGAAAATTATGTATACAAAATAATTTTAAAAACAAGTTAACATGATTCTTTGGTGTGAAATTACAAATCAAAAGTGGGACATCAGGAGATTGGGATTATTTTGCTATGTTTTAGGGAGATCTCCCGCCAAATCGGGATACTTGGCACCTCTGTCTGGGTAATATTATCGTCTTAGATGTTGCTAGGATCTAAAACCCCAACCAACAATTTATTGACCTTATTTGTCACTCGAAAGTAATTGCATTTCAGTTATGCGCTATAAATTTGGAGAGCAAAGATTCTTAGATCCGTCGTCAAGGCATGTCGGCTGCATTTAGCGGGTGGTGAGTGGGTGGGTGGAAAAACCTTGACTTGTCTCATGTACTCGCCTTGGTGATGCAGTGCCCTGAGCCTGGAGAGTGACCAGGACGCTAACGGCCAGGACATCCCCCTCAAGTGGTACGACTACCTGCTCCACTTCGTCAGCTTCTTCTGGAAGGTGTTCTTGGCATTCATTCCCCCAAGGTATGTTGCCGCTATCTGTTGCTCCTGACATTTCAGATGGACATGAGATTTGTTATATTAACTTTTTAATAATAAAATATATATATATATATAATTTTTTTTTTTATTAAGCACCTAATTAATCCTTTTTGAGTGAGTATCTAATCTTGTTTTCGTTTTTTCGTTTTTTTTAAGTTGAAATTGATTCCCTTTACTTTAAATATGATTTGATTTTTAAATCCGTCGTTTGGCTGTGATGAATTTGTTGTCAATTAAAGCTGAATGTCTGTCATTTATTTTCAGATAAATGTATTAGGTTGATTATTATTATTATTGCTATAACCGGACGCGGTGGCCGAATTGGTAGAGCGCTGGCTTCCCGTGCAGAAGGTCAGGAGTTTCGAATCCCAGCCGAGTCAAACAAATCACATAAAATTGATACTTGTCACTACCTAGCCTGGACAATGACTGGTTAGCACAGTATCAGGATAATGTCACTGTGTGGCATGTCGAGTCATGGTACCAGCGGCATGGCCTTCCAGTGGCGCAGCACTATAAAGTCGCTATGAGTGCACGCTGTTACAAGTCGGTATCTACCTGATATGACTTTGGATGTTGTCAGGAGATAAAGCCTAAACAAACAAAACCTTTATTTCTTTATGTTGATTTTAGCGCATCTTGTCTAACAACGAATGACTTGTTTCAGTAGTTCCCTCTCTTACTATTACAGACGGTATCTCGGTGCGTGGCCAACATTCGTGATATCATTAGCAGTGATAGGACTAGAGACATTCTTGATTCAACAGGTAAGCACTAACTAAACCCGCGGGTGTGAACATTGGGTGGGTGCCACATCAAGAGGTCATTGGTTCTCACTAGGTTTACACGCAAAATTCACATTGAATTTCATAATCCGGTGAAAGTAACAAATTGTCTAATCCAAAGCGCTTGCCTATAGGGTGTAATCGATTAACACGACCCGGACGATTCGGGTCACCCGGGTTGCTATTATTTCAAATCGAACACCGCGAGTGGAGTTGACAAAAACATGTGCCGTGTGCAAAACGACCCGACCCCAGTAGACGTCACATTTGTGCTGGTACCATCCTGCAGGATAATAGCTACCAGTACCAGTCTTACATGGTTTTTTTTGGTAATAACACAGATTAATGAAATGGAAATATAACTAAACTATGCAATCATAAAATACTTTAAATCATATTTTGCTGTAGTTATATCGGTTATTAATAAAAAAAAATAAAAAAGGTTTTGGATTAAGCCACCATTTTTTTCCACCCCGAGCATGGAGAAGCATATTCGATTATTCGACCCGAGTCTGTAGGATGTGCGCATGCACCAAAGAGTGGCTCGGGGGACCCGAGTTGATTAATCGATTATGCCCCATGTGATTCGATATATCCAACTTGCCTTCCCGGTCTGATCAAAATTATATTTTGAACTGGGTAGTAAAATATCCCTTTTTGGTACGCATTATGCTTATTTGCTTAAATACATTTATGTCAGTTTCTGTTAACTCATTTTTTGTTGCTTAATTGGTGACCTAACTATGAAAGCTAAATTCATGTAGAAAACTCTATAAAGACATAATGTGGGGTTTGAGTCGCTAGGGCTTCCGAGCGGCCCAGCTTATTGACCTATTAGGGCTGTGTTCACACGTACAGTGTTATAGCCCTGTCACACTATGACGTATCTCGCCGGCGTGCCGCCAACGCGCAAAACCACTTTTAATCGTCAAGAGACATAAAACTTTTCCGCGTTTTGTTAGCGTGCGGCTGACGTTGTGAGAAAAAGAAAAAAAACAACAACAGACAAAAAAAGCAACAGTTTGGCGCAACGTGTGGGAACAAGCCTCAGGCGCGTGCGGTGTCAGTGGAAAAAAAGTATATGTACCTCCAACGCGCTTCTAACGTATCTCGACGACCCCCTAATCATAACGTTGGCACCCGCGCGTTGGTGCACGTTGAAAGTTTTGTGCAAGCACAAAACTTCGCTAATCGCCTGACGTGTGCCGCCGACTGTCGTCGCCGTAGATCAACGAATACCAATGCGCGCCTAACGCGCGTCTAACGCGTCTGCCGACGATTCGCCAAAAAGTGACACACGTCGACGCGCGTTGGCGAGAGACGTAATGTGACAGCACCATTAAACCGCTTTAGTTAAACCAGTTTAACTAATCCACCTCATGAACTGGTTTACATGAAGCGAACTAGTTGAGTCGACTTAGTGCTAAAGCCCATTTAGCGCCGCGTTCAGACACACATTTTAAACTGGATTAGTTCAATGGGTTTAGCTAAACCGGTTTAACGTGTATGTCTGAACGGGTAGACTGCCTCTCCCAGAGCACCTCGGGCCTCAGGCCCCATATTTATGCTTATTGTTGTTCGAGGAAGTAACGGTGAACGCTCGACTTGCCTTTGCAGCTGGGTACCCTGCTGGGTTGCGTGTGGGGGGTGAAGGCTGCTGTAGCAGGCATCACGATAGTGGCGCTGGGCACTTCCCTGCCTGACACTTTTGCCAGTCGTTCAGCTGCCCAGCATGACGAGGGTGCGGACGCTGCGATCGGCAACGTCACAGGTAGGCTCTCCGGCACAGGCCGCTACATGTAGACAGGGTTTTACTGCGTGCCATGTGACCACTGGTCGCCAGTGTGTGCTAGGTAATTCATAGATAAAATATTCACCTCTCATTCTGTTCAGAGGAGGTGAATTACAACCCTATGTAAAAGTTGGAGAAAATGTGTCTCACTGTTGATGGTCTTAGTTTGGCATTCCTAACCTCTGTTGATTAAAATCTAATAGCTACAATCCGATTGTATGTTTCCCTCAACATATACTCTCCAGCCCATGTCTTTGTGGGTTCGAATCCTGGTCAAGTCAAACCGATAACTTAAAAATTGATACTTGTCGCTTCCTAGCCTGGCACTCGGCATTATTAGGATAGGGCAAGGACTGGTTGGCTCAGTGTCAGGATAATGTGACTGAGTGGGATATCAGGTCATGGTGCTAGCAGCCTGATCTCCCAGTGGGGCAGTTCTATAAAGTCACCATGAGTGTGCACTGCTACAAGTCGGTACCCATCCTAATATGACCTTAGATGTTGCTAGCATGTAAAACAACAACAAACAAGCCTACTTTTGCATTGTTAAATTATATTATAGAGATTAATAGATTTTTAAAGTCAAACCGACAGCATTCTTAGATCGCCATCTTCAACCTTGCTTGTTTATATCCTCTGCCATTTCACCAACTCTAAGACAATTTAGGTGGACACTGGAACCAGGAACTCCGCTTGCTGTGTAATACTCAATCTATTTTCGCTCGTTATTAGACTAGGCTACCATTCACTCCTACTCTGGGTAGGGGTGAATCTTTTATCTATGTCAGGTGCTCGCTTGTTTTATTATGTAATTACTCTTTCCACACGCTACCCGTTGTGGTTAACAAGACTATGGGCGCCGCCTAGAGTCACTTTCCCATGCTACCACCTACTCGCAAATAGCTCAGTCCGGCTCAACAATTTATCAAGCTAAAGTCATTAAGCTTAGTGGGCGATAATGTGACAAGGGAGATTGCTTGAGAAAGCCTTCAAAGGTTTCTAATCGAAGACACTGTATAGACGTAAAGTTAGCATTGTGGTACCACATTCTACATGAATAAGGTCTGATAACCTGGTTCCCTAGCCTTTTTCACGGAGCTGCTTTACTGGCATATTGCAAACACATTTTCATTAAATACTGCCAAAATATATTGTTAAAGACACAAAAGGCCACATCTTACAGTGCATTGGCTTAGATTTTAAACATTGGAATGCATTTCAAGACAATTGTTGTTGCTACATTTTATGAGTTTCTGATGTAGTTTTATCAATAGAAAATATCACGGTTTTGTGGTAATTTAAGTGTTAACCAAAAAGCATCAGCCAATCAATCACAGAAAGGATGGCTTTTAACAATGATGTAATCTATTCACCAATTCAGGTAGCAACAGTGTTAACGTGTTTCTTGGCCTGGGTCTGCCATGGGTTATCCAGTCTGTGTACAGCACCATAATGGAAGAGGAGTTCCGGGTTAACCACAAAACATCAGCCAATCAGACATGGCAAGGATGGCTTTTAACAATGATGTAATCTGTTTATCAATTCAGGTAGCAACAGCGTTAACGTGTTTCTTGGCCTGGGTCTGCCGTGGGTGATCCAGTCGGTGTACAGCACCATAATGAAAGAGGAGTTCCGCGTTAAAACCACCAACCTCACCCAGTCCGTCATCATTTTTTCCATATGTGGCGTCATATGCATTATCATATTGTTTCTCCGCAGAAGGGTAGGTTTAATTGAAGCACACTCAGCAAGTAACAAAATGCTATACAATTTGTTATGCTTGTGTAGGCAGTAATGTATTTGTTTAAATCATATTGTAATGCTACTCAAATGTAAACAGGGTCCTAGCTCAGGATTTGCAGGTGGTACGCTGACTTTTTCATTGATGGAATAAAACACTGGGAATAAAAACCTGATGGAACAAGATGCTATAAAACATCATATATTTAAACAAAAAAATTTAAGTTGTAATCTCAGGTGATCCACGGCTACATACCTGCCTATATTGAAGTACTCAGTTTGTAAATAGAACCTTCGCTATGTGGATCCAGTCATAAGAACAGCTGCTGGTTAAAACTGTAGATTCTTACGTCATCTACCAAATACCTGAAGCCACCGCCAGGGGAGAGCGTATAAGTAGGCCATGCTTGTCGAATCCACTCAGTCGCGAGCTGGCAGTCGGACCACCAGCATCGGTGGAGGAGCACAGGTGAGTGCACACATATAGTTAGTTAGCATATAGTACTATGACTTTTGTATATGGGTATATTGTATGTGTTATATCATCGTATGTTATGGGCATTTTATTATTGGGTTTTATGAAGTAAACTAATATGATACCACAATCTACTTATAGGTACAAGTGTAATGGTAAATTCCACCAATACCAAGCAGACTACCCTGACCTGAAGCCAGGCCGTGTAGTTTCCCGTGGTGTGCGTTCGGCGGCAGGAAGAGCTTGAAGACCTGATTATGTCGGCCTCAGACATGACCAGACCTGAGCCCTATGCGTTAGTGACTCAAACTCAGAGTTAGCGATAGTCGGGGGAAAAAGAAACGTGTCTCCCGGAAGGCCAAGCCGTCACCTGTTGAACCACCGGCTACTCCCGCCATTGTTACCAATGCTCCAACACATCAGCATTCCACTGTGCCTGCTGCTACAACCCAGGACAGTAGAGAATTGGCAGAAATGCGCTCCATATTTAAAGAAATTAAGGGGCTTACTGAAAGAAATGTTGCATATGTTGAACTGATAGCTAAAACTGAGAAAGCAAGGGTAGCGACTTTGAGTAATGCTAGGTACACACCTTCCGCACCCACCTACCGTATTCGATCTAAAATTGCCCAAAAGTCTTGAGGTGTGCACTCCCCTAGCACACCTACCGATTGCGATTCGCGACGTAAAACTCAATTTTAGGGCTAAAAGTGCTTCCTTACGATTGCGATTCGCGATTCGAAAAATGAATCGGCTCGTTTTCAGTTTTAAGCGGGTCGGGTCGTGAGTTTTAGTGCGCGAGTCGTAAACGGTAGGTGTGTACCTAGCATTATACGACTAGTGCGCTACCACCAACGGCTGAACGTGTGTCAGACCCTGCCACGGCTACTGTTGATAATATTGAGTCTCCCATATGGGGGATATAAAGAACATGTATTTGCAAGGGGCTTCTGAATTTGAACCTTGGGCAGTTTTTCAAAGTCAAACTGATGAGGGATGGCAAACTGAGGAAGAAGGGGAGGAAGATGATTATTATCTTGACGATTCTGAGTTTGTGTCAGAACCTCAACCTCGTTCTTTAGCAGAGTGTCTAAAACAGTCTGCGCGCTCATCCACACATACTGACCAGGCGGCATCTACTGTGCAGCTAAGAGTAATGAGACAGTACAGTAGAGACAGAACAGCGAAAGCATATGGTGTTTACTTTGTCGGGTAACTTGCGTGAAGGAGTGTTACACTCAGAGTTGAAGGAGCTGTATAAAAGGTTTCGTAAACCTACTAAATCCAGGATTGAGGTAGATAATGATGTAGCAGGGGCCATTGCCCAGCTTTACGCGTTTAATAAGCCCAAAAAAGCGCTGAATGATTTAACCAGGCAGTACATGTATACGGGAATTAAGAACGTTCCCAAAGCACGTGTACAAAAGCTAAATGAGGAAGTCAGATTTCTAGATGCAAGAAAACATGCTGAGGAAGCTATGCTATGGGCCTCTAAGGAAGTGGCAGCAGCTCTGATGGCCATTGCCCCTACACTAGCGATAGTTCTGTCCTGGCGTAAAGGGGACCATGAACTGGATGAGCATGCATTAAAAATGTTAGATGCTATTAAAATCCTAGTATTCACTCACAGTCAGTTAACTGGTGATAGGTTTAAGAATGTCGAAGAAGGTAGTTAATACAGTTCTTGAGAAAGAAGTTATCAAACCTAAGACAGAAGCATATGGTGAGAAAGAACTACCCACTGATGTGTTACTGTGGGAGGACTTAGCGGAGAAGAATAAGAAAATCATTAAAAGTCCAAGGGCCTCAGACACCGTAATGAATACTTCATTAGCACCGAGAAAGTGGTGTAGGTCTAATCACTATTATCAGAGATCGTACAACTCGTCAGTCAGAGCGAGGGGTCAGTGGAACTTAACGTTGCATAGTCCGATGCTTTTGAGTTTTTGCTATTTTCTGAGATAAATATATTATACTAATCGTTATAATCTACTTTACTTTAGCTTAAAGTAACTTTGATTTTAAATGGCTAAGTTTGGAGATAATTCGCTACACTCGGTTGCAGAAGGAAAAGAGACAGAGACAGACATGGATTAATAGAAATTTAATAAAAACAAGTCGGGAACCCAAGTAGGTTCAGCAAACATTGAATCAGGCGGCTACTATGGCCGACAATCAGGCGCTGACTGGATTGCGCTACCAGATGAAATAAGTCCTTTAAATGTGAGTTCATAGGCGAGTAGGTCGGGAATCAGCGCTCACCCCCCTAGAAAGTGGGTGGGAGGGTGGGGAAAGCGAAGTCGACAGTATCAGCGGTGAAAGCAGAGTGACGGTAAGCAGGAAATACAGCACGAGGAAAGTTAAAAATAGACCAACCTCGTGAGCAAATTACCCATGTTAGCCTCCGACCAACATGCACATTTGATGTCAAAACATGCCAAAATAATTTTGGCAAGCACGCCAAAACTCTGACACCATAGACTTCAGTCATAACGGTTTCTATTAGTTGACTTATTATGCCCTTCCATGCAGCAACAAATGTTTAATAAGTGCACCAGTATCTAAGCTAAATATGTAGAATCAAATCTAGATCATTATTTTGGTTTTGAAATTTGATGTTTTCCTCGGGCTATGCAACTTTAAGGGCTAGATTTGGGATATTGATTTGTTTGCATCTAGGTTAAATCATAAACTGTATACCTATGCGAGTTGGGAATCGGATGCAGGCAATTGGAGACCGGATGCTTTTTCATTCTCATGGACTGATCATTATTTTTATTGTTTTCCGCCCTTCAGATTTCTCCCAAGGGTAATCCGGAAAACCCAGCAGGACAATGCCAGAGCGATCGTAATCACTCCATTTTTGACCTGCAAACCCTGGTTGGCCCTGTTAAGGAAATTGTCAACCTAGTTGGGCAAGGACAATCAAACCTAAATTTAGACGCAGACTCAGTAAAGGCTACAAAGTTGGTGGCCTTCCTTTTTTGGCCCATGCACTAAAAGGCTATGATTTGAATCGTAAAGTTCTAGACTACTTTCAATTTACTTGGAAGAACTCAACTAAGAAAGCTTATGTTACACATTTAAAGAGATGGTCACTTTAGGCATATGAGAAGGATGTGCCTATTTTAAATCCTACAATTTCTAACGTATTACAATTCATGAGGATGTATTTCGAAACTGGGGTGGGCTCTGGGGTCATGAACACTGCCAGGTGTGTGTTAAGCTTAATTCTACCAAGATTCCAAGGGGGAACAGTTTGAGAACAATTTCTTATCTAATGGTTTTGTGAGAGTTATGTACAAAGACCACCACAACCATATTATTCTGATATTTGGTCGGTGGATAAGGTGTATATCTGGTTGGAAGAGCTAGGATCTAACACGAAAATATATTGAAAATTGTTGTCACTAAAATTAACACTTCTTTTGGTGTTTGTATCATCCAAAAGGGGTCAGACCATACTAAACCTACAAGTGGGTAGAATGTTATGTACAAAAGAAAACATAACATTCAAAATGAAGGTATTATTAAAGCATAATCAATTGGGACAATCACTTGATGCAGTAACCTTATTTGCGGATCCTAAGAATAAGGGATTATGTATAGTGAGAATGAAGAGGAAACACTCAGTTATCGTTATCCTACAGAGCCACGTATGGGCCGATATCGAGGGCAACATTGGCCCATTGGACATTAAACGCTTTGAATTTAGCAGGTATTGACACAGATAGATATAAAGTGCATAGCATTAGAGGTGCTGCCGACCAGACTGGGTGGCCGAATTAGTAGAGCGTCCGTCTCCTGTTTTGGGAGATCGGGATATCCAAACCCATGAATTCTTGGGTTAGAATCCAGGTCGAGTCAAACCAATGACTTAAAAATCGATACTTATCGCTTCCGAGCCTGGCACTTGGCATTATTAGGATAGGGCAAGGACTGGTTGGCTCAGTGTGAGGAAAATGTGCCTGAGTGGGATATCAGGTCATGGTGCTGGCGGCCTGGTTTCCCAGTGGGTGTCCAGATATGCAACTAGTGTTAGCCACCAGTACATGCTCCTGTCGGTTGGAGGTCATCTGGTCTGAAATATATCATAACAACACACACGCCAGAGAGTGATGGTTGATCTTTACATGGTGCCAGGAGTGAAAAGGAATTAGCGGACAATGGAATCATTAAAGCCACCTGAAGTTCTTCGTATGAAAGACGGGAATGTGGCGGGAGAAATGGGAAAGATTTAAGGAACAATTTGAATGGTATGCGGTGGCGATAAATGTGCCGGAGGGAGCAAGAAAAGTAGCTCTACTGCTAACAGTTGCCGGAGCGGAGGCACAGGCAGTGTATCGTACGTTCAAATACGCACCAGCCAGAATGGAGGGCGATGTGGAAATTCCAGAGGAGAATAATATGGACTACAAGTTGGTTATACAAAGGTTTGATGCTTACTGTCTGCCCAAGAAGAACCTCATATATGAGAGGTTTGTGTTCAACACAAAGGAGCAGGAAGAAGGAGAGATGATTGATGCGTACGTGACCGACCTCAGGCTAAAGGCAGCCACGTGCGAGTACGGGGATCTATTAGAGCCACTGATCAGGGACAAACTAGTGGTCGGCATCAGAGACAAAAGATTGCAAGAGAAAATGCTGAGAGACTCTGGGTTAACGTTGGATTCGGCGATAATCATGTGCAAAGCGGCCGAGACCACAAAAGCGCACATGAAAGTCATCAACCCAGTGGAGACGGAGCCGGTAGGTGCTGTCAGAGCGAGGTATGACAGCAACCGACGCAGCAGTGACAGTAGAAACAAAGGATCCAGGAGTGACAGCAAGTCGCGCGGAGCGGAAGCCACAGCGGGACCTCATGGTGAGAGCGGCAATGGCGAATTCAACTGTAAGCGGTGCGCGACCAGATATAAAGTAAGACAGTGCCCAGCATTCAGAGAGAGGTGTGGAAAATGTGGCTTCAAAGGTCACTACACACGTTTGTGTCACACTAAAGTGAACGTGATCGACAGCAAACAGGCAGAGGAAGGAGAGTATGGCTCAGACCAAGACGTGTTTATCGGGAGTATAGGGGCGAGTGTCAATGAGGTATGTGTTAACAAAGACTGTCAGTGGGTCCATATGTTAGAGGTTGGCGACTCGTTAATTCAGGTCAAGTTAGACACGGGAGCTGGTGCTAATCTCCTGAATGCCCGTGAGTACAGGAAACTGAGAGACAGACCCAAACTGAAACAAGCAAATGTGCGCCTGACCGATTATAACAATTCTGAAATAAAGGTGAGGGGCTCGTCTGTGCTGCGAGTAACTGTAAAGAAGAAGACGTATCCAGTAATGTTTGTAATTGTTGAAAATGGCCCTAGTCTTCTTGGTGCAGCAGCCTGTGAGAGACTTGGCCTTGTGAAACGTGTCCATGTCATACAAGGACGAGTGGACAGTCAGTTAGTGGAGGATGTCAAACAGTACACAGTGCCAGACACACAGGGTCAATTGTCATCCATTCCCTTTGTATATAACATATTGACAAAGGAAAATGTCCGACCAGTGATCAGGCCAGCCAGGCGTGTCCCTATAGCATTAAGGGATCAACTGAAACAGGAACTGAGTAGAATGGAGAAAATAGGTGTGATCCACAAGAGAGAGTCCTACAGACTGGGTGAGTGACATGGTAGTGGTAAAGAAACCAAATGGCGGACTCAGGATCTGTCTAGATCCAAAAGATCTGAATGCGGCCATACATCGCGAACACTACAAGGGAGGAGATATTTGCGGAGATCAATGGAGCTCGGGTATTTAGTAAACTTGACGCATCGCAAGCGTTCTGGCAGATAAAGCTGTCAGATGAGTCCAAGGCCCTCACCACCTTTAATACGCCATTCGGAAGATATGCCTATGAGAGGCTACCATACGGACTTTGTTCCGCGCCTGAAGTGTTTCATAGGTCCATGGAACAAATGTTTGGGGACCTAGAGGGCGTGAGGGTATTCATGGACGATATTCTTGTGTGGGGTGCCAGTGAAAAAGTGCACAATGAAAGACTGTCAGCTGTGAATCAAAGAATATAGCAGTATGGACTAAACATGAACTGGGAAAAATGTCAGCTTAGCAAAACAGAAATAACATTTTTAGGTGAGACATTGTGTGACAAGGGGATTAGCCCATCCTCAGATATGATTGAAGCAATTGTAAACATGGAAACACCAACCTGTAAAGAAGATGTTCAGAGAGCATTAGGCTGAATCAATTATGTGGGAAACTACATCCCAAATCTCGCCAACAAATGTGTTCATCTCAGGGCATTACTGTGCAAGAAAATTATGTGGTTCTGGGGTCCTGAGCATGAGGCCGAATGGAAAGATCTGAAGTCCACATTGGCGTCCAAGCCTGTCATGGCATACTATGATCCAAGGCTGCCCACCAAGGTTTCAACCGATGCATCTAAGGATGGGTTGGGGGCAGTTTTGCTTCAATGCCATGACCAGGATTGGAAGCCAGTGGCCTATGGGGCCAGATCCTTGACGGCGTGTGAACAAAGATATGCTCAAATAGAAAAAGAGTGTGTGGGGCTTGCGTATGGTTGTGAAAAATGTCACTGTTATATATATGGATTGGACAAAGTGGAGTTGGAGACTGACCATAAACCACTAATACCCCTCTTAAACAAACCATTGAATGATATGTCTCCCCGCATACAAAGACTCATGTTAAAATTGCAAAAATATCGCTATGTAGTGCGATGGACCCCTGGAAAATACCTTTACCTTGCAGATACCCTGTCCCGAGCAAATGCCAGCAGGGCTAGGTCAGAGAAAGATATAAAAGTAGCTACAGAAGTCGAAGCCCAGGCAGACATGATATATAATTCAGTCTCAGCCACCCAGGCACAGCGAGATAAAATAGCGGTAGAAACATGTAAGGAAGACCTGCATGTTAAGTGGGTGGAACAATGGGGACTGTCCAGCTTATGCACCGTTCCGAGAGGAACTATGCCTGATAAATGGAATTATCCTAAAAGGGGACCGGATAGTCATACCAGTTAGTATGCGAGGAGAAATGCTAAGTAGATTGCATGAGGGCCATTTAGGCATAGAAAAACAGAAAAGGATGGCAAGGGAGGCTATATACTGGCCTACCATCAATAATGACATAGAAGGGAGTGTTCAAAAGTGTGGGGCCTGTCAGATGTACAGGCCGGCGCAGGCCAAAGAAATGCACAGCAGGGAAGAAGATAGAATAAAGTGGGGACCATGGGAAAAAGTCGGCATGGATCTATTTCACTGGGGGGGAAAGGATTATCTACTATGCATAGATTATTATTCCAACTATCCCGAAATAACCATGCTGAGCTCAACAACCTCTGATACAGTCATCACACGCTTAAAAAGTATGTTTGCCAGACATGGTATACCCAGAAGAGTGGTTAGCGACAATGGTCCACAGTTCAGCTCTGAGTTATTCAAGAAGTTCTCAAAGACCTATCAATTTGAACATAGAACATCAAGTCCCAGATATCCACAATCAAACAGGTAGGCAGAGAGGGGAGTAGGAATAATAAAGTCCCTACTAAATAAGACGAAAGAGAGTGGGGGGGGGGGGGATCCCTACCTGGCCCTTCTAAACTATAGAATGGCCCCCAGAGAGATAGGCATGTCACTGGGGGAGATGTTAATGGGGCGTAAGCTAAACAGGAAAATACCACGACTGGATAAGAGACACAAGGGTGTTGAAAAGGGGAGCAGAAAGGAAGAGATAAAAGAAAAACAAGTAGAAAAGTACAATGAGACAGCCAAAGACCTACCCCCACTGAGTCAAAGTGATGTAGTCAGAGTAAGAGGTACTCATTGGGATTCGACGGCCCTGGTCAGTGAGCAGGTGGGACCCAGGTCATACAAGATTCAGACGGACGAGGGTAACGTCATAAGACGCAATAGGCGTCACCTCTTGAAAGTTAATGAAAGGTTTGAACTGAAGGGGGTCAAGGACAGTGATCTGCCTAGTCAGACCACTCCTAGCAATTCTCCTACTGAATGCTCAGAGGAGGTCACAAGTGAGGCAGTGGGTGAAGGTCCACAGGATCAGGATCCAGTAGCCACTAGTCCGGTCAGGGGGGAAGTAGTCAGAACACCAGTCACCACGGAGATCAGGCGATCCTCAAGAATCACTAGACCGGTAGACAGGTGAAATCTGTAGATAACAAATGTCATCTTTGTTATATCTCTCTATATACATATACTTTTGATGGTAAACTGTCACATTATCTGTATCTTTCAGTGCTACGTTGTGTTCAGAACTAAATGGATGTGTAGAGTCAGATTGTTCTATGAGGGGGAAGATGTCCAGATACGCAACTAGTGTTAGCCACCAGTATGTGCTTCTGTCAGTTGGAGGTCATCTCGTCTGAAATAAATCATAACAACACAAATGCCAGAGAGTGATGGTTGATCTTTACAGTGGGGAAGCACTATAATGTCGCCATGAGTGTGCACTGTCACAAGTTGTACCCGTCCTGGTATGACCTTAGGTGTTGCTAGTATGTAAAAAAAAAAAAAACAGAGGTGCTGCCGCATCGGCAGCAAGAGCCATATGGGCGCTAGCTTGAATGCCATTATCAGAAATGCATCCTGGAAGGATGCAAGGATGCAAGATCATTCGCTGTTTATTATAACAAAACCATCAACGATCCAGGTCAAGCAAAGAGAGCTGTACTGGACAGACCCAGGAGGAAATAAGAATTGGACTGTTCTGATTGGAAACTTGTGTTAATCTATTGTATTATGGAAACTTGTTGGAAGTTGGCATGAATTTTAAAAAAGAGAGACAAAAAGGGGAGAACTCCTCATACTAGAAATCAAGACTTGTGTTAAGTTACTATCACATAAAAGAGTAAGAGAACTCGAAGAATAAGAAGAATAAGAATGAAAATAAGAAGAATAAAGCAAAAATAAAATAGAAATTTAAAGAGTAGAGCATTCAAAATAATAAAATTTAGCTACGAAATCTCTTCTCTGGCGGTGGCTTCAGGTATTCAGTAGATGACATAAGAATATTACAGTTAAACTAGACTTACCTGTAAGTTGACGTATTACTTAGATTCTTATGAATCTAGCAAATACGAAGACCCTGATTAGGGGCCCTCCCACCCTCGCCATAGGGTTCAGTCTGGGGTAATGGGGGGGGGTGGGTTAGAGTTGGGTAAAATTATTATTCCTCATACTACAAAATGCTGAGTGAATTCGACAAGCATGGCCTACTTATACTCTCTCCCCTGATCAGTGTCTTCGTATTCGCTAGATTCGTAAGAATCTAAGTAATACGTCAACTTACAGGTAAGTCTAGTTTAACTGTAATATTCCGATGAAAGCACCAAGTTTTCAAAACCCAAAACTCTAACGTAGATTTTATCCTACATATCTACCTTGGATACTGGTGCACTTTATAGACAGTTTTGCTGCCTAGAAGGAATACTACATTAATTTAATAGAACATGTCACTGTTGAAATGTGTTATGTCCAGCATTTTGACAAGTATGCCAAATTTAATTTGATATGTTTTCACTTCAAGCATCTCCAAAGGTAACCTGTTAAAATGGAAGTTATTTCAAGGGAAAGTTAAGTAGATTATATTGATCAAGCTAATATATTTATCATCATAAGATCATTAATGGCAGAAATTAACAACTATCGTACTGGAGCACTTTAGGCGATCAGAGATATTGAGCAAGCATAATCCACACTGTTACACAAATAGTTTGGTTAATTCCCCCAATGTTTTGAAATTAACTACTGTTTTGATAACTTATGTCGACACTTCTGTTTGCAGTTCATTGGCGGTGAGCTTGGGGGAACGAACAAGGTGGTGCAGTACGGCACAGCCACTTTCCTCATTTTCCTCTGGATTTTGTATATCACATTATCATCACTGAAGGCTTACGATGTGCCGCTGCCATGGTAACAGAATATGCCTCATCTGTGCGGATTTGTTTGGAGCAGTTGTGTTTTAGCCGCGGTCATGAAGTAATGAGTATCCTTCCCGACAATGGTGTAGGCGTGAACCACCAGAACTGTTCGAGCACTCAGGCCTGGCTGCGACGTTAGCAAACACTGGGGTACGCGCCTTTCACGTCATGTGACGTCATTACCAGCCACGCCCCATATTCATAAGACCTGTATTGAAGGTACCCCATTGGTTGCTATGCACTTTTTTTCTCTTTTTTTAAAATCGACTCTTATTGATTGATTGGGAACATTTTGCTAATTAAAATGACTTCCTGATGAGTGTTTGAGAGTGGGGGTTGGGGGGTTCAAGTGTATGATCTAAGCCCGGTGCATGCAACAGGGGTTCGGCGATGTGTCAAAAGGACCCATCCATAGGACGCAGCTTACGCCAACATTCCCTATGGCAACCCCTGTTAATCGCTCACCTTTCTGGAACCTGCGTCTGAATTAGCTGACCTGCATCAACGAGGGGTCAAAGTGCGCTGGCAGTGTAGGCCTGTGGTGTCTGCGGGTGGCGATGTTTGCAGGATGCTTAGGGAGCCCAGTTGACTCCTGCAAGGAGCCTTGCAACTCTACATGTGAACTTTAGCAAGGATTTAAGGAAATAAGGATGGGACATATGTATGTACATATACATGTAGGCATACTACATACATACACACATATATGCACATACATGTAGGAATACTACGTACATGCATCCATGATTGCATGCATACATACTTGGATATATATACTACGTATATATGGGGCCTACTACATATATAAAGCCTACAGTCATGCATACAGGCACGTATGTATAAATAACATATTTATATATATGACTACATGCATGCATACATAATGCATGCATACACAAGGCCTACATGCATGCATACATAAATACCACTTATGTAATGCAAACATGCCTAGCGCTTACATGCATATATATATATATATAATTTTTATATATTTTATATATATTTTATATATATATAATTTTTATAAATTTTATATATATATAATTTTGATATATTACATATATATATTTTACATACATACAGTAAACCTCTCTAACCGACCACTTCCACAGATCGGCACCCCCCCTATATCGATCACTGTCTTTGCGTCCCAAACTATCACCCATACTATACCATTTTAACTATTCAAACATCCTTAAACCGACAACCTCCCTAAATGGACCATGTAAAGTCGGTTCCATGGTCGGTCTATCGATTTAGAGAGGTTTTACTGCTCACACACACGGCCTAAATGGGCATACATACATATTATAATGATATAATTATATACATAGTGGTCTAAATGTAGACCTATGCATACATAATTATACAACCACATACACTCAGGTACATACGCACTTACATACATACATACATACATACATACATACATACATACATACATACATACATACGTACGTACGTATGTACATACATATGCATACAGTGTGTATAATGCAAAAGTCATGAGAAGTGTATAAGGAAACCGAGACAGCTGGCACTGATGGAGGCGCCCCCTTACGTAGGCCTACCGCCGGCGAGCCGGGTGCGGACGTTGGCGCCACCTATCGAGTACGGTAGGAACTATCTGCCAGAAGGATTCTGGTTCTCAGCGTTGTGCGCCTCGGATGCTATTTGTTATAATGTAAATTGTGATATTGCGACTGACGCAGGCATTGCATTGCCGAATATCAATTTGACAGTGATTGGCATGTAACTGGACAAACTCACCCCCGGGGGAAATTCACCACATGTGTGCCAGACATAGGCCAGACACAAGCAAATGATAGCGTGTAGACGCGCGGTTAGTGGTCAGGCATCGGTGACTCAGATTATCTCGCAATGAAAGTGCATACGCCAACGTCGGGATGTGAAGAACACTGATAAGGGGTATCACAAGAATCAGCCCCCGACATTATAAACGATTGTGCCAGTGGTCAAGACTGCACCTACTTCGAGTTACTTGCTGTTCATTTATTTGACTGTGGAAATGGTTTCAAATAGCTGCGCAATATGTACATATATAACCTAAAGTGTTTTCTTCATTTTGAAATATATATGCTATTGTTTTTACTGCAGATGTGTCTGTGATATGAAGTGTGCCTGTTTCCCCTACATTACACCGAAGTTTAAATTATGGTTATTTTATAGTGAAATAACTAATGCTAATGTCAGACAGATAGTGTCATCTATTTCCCAAGTGTACAGTTTATACTAAGCCTAAGGGTAAAAGAACAATCATCCAACTCCATAAGTATATATTGTACAGAAAACTAATTCCCCTTTGTACTTTACATATCATGAGTATTTGCATGAACCCAACAGTGCCAGTGGCTTGAAGATTTATGCATCTATGGATACATATAATATATATTAAAATTACAAAATCCTGTGAAATTATTAGATATGTTAAAGTAATTAAAGCTTTTAATCTTGAATACCAACTTAGATACTGGTAGGCCTACACTTGTTGAAGATGTATTGCTGCAATGGCTTGAAGATTTGTGTATCTATGGATACCTATAATATATATTAAAATGACAAAATCCC
Source organism: Branchipolynoe longqiensis (assembly GCA_030323885.1). Taxonomy (NCBI): domain Eukaryota; kingdom Metazoa; phylum Annelida; class Polychaeta; order Phyllodocida; family Polynoidae; genus Branchipolynoe; species Branchipolynoe longqiensis. Next base: position 49,291,405 of record CM059188.1, on the reverse strand, counting down.
ATGAAATTATCAGATTTCTTTTCTAAATTAAAGCGTTAATCCTGAATACCAACTTAGATACTCGTACACTTATTGAAGATTTATTAGAAGTAATATTAAATATATGTCAAGAGAAACTGTCATTGTTTCAAGTCATGAAAGCCTATATGTCCATCAATGTGGTGTACATACAAATTTATATGACATCTTTCTACTTCAAATATTGTCAATGCTAGCCAGTTATATAATAAATGTAATCCAAAACTAAAGTAAGGTAGATTATAAAAGAATCACCTATTATGGGTTTTTGGAGTTTTCTCTTTTTAATGAGAAACTCAAAAACCATTAGCTTATGCAACTAAATTTAAACGGACCAGGTATAGGCCGCTGAGACTCGTACTGTACTCTGACAAATGCTCTCCAAGCATACCTTTGCAGGTTTTCAGCTTTTGTAACTGCGTGGGGGGGGGGGGGAGTGCTGAAATTGGTTGCTCCTGGTGTGTTGTAGTTAGTCCAGAGGCACTGACAAGGCTTTTAGACAACCATATAGAGAAAAATGTTAGAATTTGCAATCTAAAATGCTAAATATAAAGTTCAAATCTTTATTTCTCATAACCAGCTACTTTTTGTGTGAATAATTGATAAATTATGGAGATTAATAGACTTTAAAAGTTTAAATGAGAGCTTTCTGTGGCTGCCATCTTTGTGGTTGCTATGGCTTCCCCTGTGTGTGCGGAACCCCTCTAGGTCATGTGATGAGGGAATCCCACCTATGATGTCATTCATACATCACACACCTCAACACTCTCCTCCCACATGTTCAGTTGCATGAACTGAAATAAGTAAGCAACGGTATGTTTGGAGAGCTTTGGATGCTGGATTCATTTGTATCTAGGTGAGGTATACCCGGCGACTTTAAAGGGTCTAACAGTGCCTGTATATATTTGCATATCTAGTATATATGGAACCTGCCAATCTCATGCACAGACTTTCGGAAGGGCAAAGGTTCAGTTGAGAAAAGGACTCTCCTAGCATTTAACCTTTCAGGGCCAGGAGTGCCTGGATGTGCTTGCAGGTTTCGCACACGTACAGTCCGGGAGGGCTTGAAACTAAAAGCACCTGCATTCGGGTAGCACTGTACGCATTGCTATGATCTACACATTTTCAGGAAAACCTTTCTAGAAATGCAGTTCAACTACAGACGCACCCAGGCTGTAAGCGGGTGGAATTTGCGGGGTAGCCTACTCCCCAAAAAACTTAAATCATTTTGACTAAAGGGGCACCTTTATCCCCGACCCCCACCCCCTAGAACATGCGGTAATAGGCCACCAATGCAGGCCGCTGATCGCCCCGCAGATATTATATGCATTGCTGCCTATGCTACCTTAAATTAAGGTATATGAATTTGTATATACTAAGTAGGCTATGTCTTATCTGGGAGACTAAATACTACTGAAGTAAGAGTTTCGTTTGCTGTGGACATAACACTCCCTGATAATCCCTATGCTATCAGATAACGCATGTAGACATCATCACATGAACCTCAACATGCAGATAGTGAATGTTTGTTAGGTAATTCCGACATAGTTATTCCAAATATAACTAAAGGGATCTCCTGGGTAGATGCGGTGTAGTTTCTCTATCATGATAGGTGGCGTCCCAGCCACATCAGGGGATGCAGGTGGGTTGCCACTGGGCACAACCCATAATATTATGGGTAATAATGTGTGGTTATCACATCATATTTAATCATCTTTTTTGTTTGTTTAACAGCAGTTGGGGACGGGTTCTGGTCGTAAAGGTTTTCACTCGGAAGTGCCAAATAGTATATAGACAATGGTAAGGAATAATGCGAGACACTTCACTCAGAAGCAGAGGGGTTAATTCAGAAACAATGCAAGTGACTACTACTTCGTCCGGACTGTACATAAATAATTAAATGCTCGTGCTTTACAAACTCCCACCTACCATGTGCCTTGTGCTGTTACTCGGTTCCTATAGTGTACCCTTTGTGCTCTTTAGGGTGTGGTCTTTGTAGAATATTTTATCCTCATTTTTTTTGTTTATGCAAGTGACTTATCTTTTTGGTGGAAGAAATCGCTTGTAATGCTTTGTTTTCATATTGTATACTCAGTATGTGTGGGTTGTGATGTTTACGATAATACTGTACTTGTACATTTTTTTTGTGTATAAATAACAAATGAGTCCTCATTGAGACCAATAAGGCCTACCTTATTGGGTGGGGGGAGTCCTTTCATTGTTTCCACCTAGTTGTTTCTCTTGGCTACCTTCCAGAAAACCGAGAAGGACAATGTTACTTTAATTTAACGTTTCAAACTCGATCCTTTCAAGTAGACATCTCGTGGAATACACCCAAGCCTTCGCACATTCTGAATAAGGTGCTTTTCGTATACATGTAAATAGTTGTAAATACAGTTCTCCCAATGGTGGGTTAAAATAATATTTGCACTTTGTGTGATGTGAGTTATTTCATATTTAATTGTTTCGTTATTAGATCTTGCAATTCAGTGGCATCATTTCATTTTGAAAGATTATTTTGGATGTTATACATTTATCAAAATTAATCCTACCAAAATTTGAATTCTTGGTGAAAATTTCCAAATAGTACTTAATCGTTGAAAATGTGGTGTGATTTAGTAAACCGGTGAGAATTGATAGGAAAGTTATATTCTTCTAGATATTACAAAACCTAGATATATCTTTACACATAGCAGGTCTGTTATATTTATATTATTAGCACATTAAAATGACACGCTTTGAAATAGTGATGTCTAAGCGAAATCCACATGAAGTACTATTGCCTGGGACTATCCAAATCTAGATACAAGATCTCGTTTGAGTAAAGATTGTCACTACGGCTTAAAGTTGCATAGTCCAATGGTTTTGAATTTCTGCCATTTTTATGAGATAAATTTATTTAATTGGTTGTTATAGCCTACCTTACTTTAGTTTGAAGTAACTTTCATTTTGAATGGCTAACCTTTGAGATATTTGAAGTGGAAACATCCTAAATTGATTTTGGCAAGCACGCCAAAACTCTGACACCATAGGCTTATGCAGTAACAGGTTCTGTTAAATTGACTCAGTATGCCCTTCTATGTGGCAACAAATGTTTCATAAGTGCACCAATATCTAAGTTAGATATGTAGAATAAAATCTAGGTGAGTGTTTTTGTTTTGAAATTTTGATGCTTCATCGGACTATGCAGCTTTAAATGTATTTAGTAATTGAGTACTTTTTCTATAATAAAGGTTAACGCACTAATATAATAATTATTCGACAAACCATTAAATTGAAAATATGTGCGTTGATCCTAGGCCGGGTGTCAAAGGAATTTATTATATTTCTAATTTGCTCTACCATTTTGATGTCAGGGTTGTAAGCTAGTTGATTTGTAAAGTGTCACCCGGAATCAACATGGTTGCCACATACAGGTCAAAATGTATACATGTATATACTACATAATAAACTTTCACTGCACAGTGAAACAAGCCTTTCTATCTGTGTTATATTTCATCAGTATTAGAAGAATTAACCAGTATTAGCCCCACTCACCCACCCACCCGTTTATAATATGCATTTGACCAGGTTTTCCCTTATATGGCAGAACCGAACACGTTACTATTGGAACAATGTTCCAGCCACATTATTGTCCACATATATACATGCCGGCAGGCAGGCATATCCATATGATTACCCCCCCCCCCCGACACACACACACATAAAACATGCGTAGTCTGAGAATAGTTCTGAATTGTTATAAGCCATATTCTGACTTCATTTCAGGCTTACTTTGTATTTACAAAAATAAGTACATATATTTTAAATTAAAAAATATTTATAATCTCAGGGGGTACACAGCTGTGTATCTGCGTATATGGAAGCTAGGGGCCCTGGTGCCTTTCACTAACATGATCCACAGCAGGTCTACCCCACTATCCCATTCTCTATAACACAGGGATGAAAGTGGTCTCCAGCAAGAATAGCAGAAATCAAGCCGAGATTATTCTGAAGGCGAATTTTCCGCCCATAGGATTATCATTGTCAGGGAATCGCAGAAAAATTTTGGAAGTCAGGGCCCCGTTCTGGGTACACCTCGTAGACGCCTTTTGGCTTATTTCCGTTCAGCGTAGACTTCCGAGTTTTCTCGGAGGTCTCCCATTTCAGAGTAGAGATGAAAAGCGCCTTGAAAACGGCCACCATATTCAGGGGTTTCAGCCAATCAGAGCTCTTCTTTTCCATTGCAAATGGCTGCCCCCTATTTTGAGGCGACCGACTGCTTTTGCCGTTCAGACTAGCATGACGTCAGGAATTTCTCCCGAGATGACTCGGAGGCGTACCCTGAACATGGCCCTGGTGTCAACTAACCTTCTTGTGCCTATATTATCGTCTATATTTACTCGTTCTTGCTTGGGTTTTCTATTCTACCAGCATTTAAGGTAACTTGAACGGTATTCGAACCCTATTGGTGTCATATATATTCAGATTCCATGGCATTTTGTTTAACTTTAATCGGTAAATATAAAAAATTGCGGAGTTTGTTTGTGTATATGTTTTATTACAGAACTTGTTTAAATACGCCACGAGTCGCCATTCTTTAATGCATTCAACAGTACACTATGCCAATAACAACAAAAGTCGCCAACTTCTAGCCTACACATGAACCAATAATTAACCCAAAATTAAACAATTTGTAGTCCCTCATAAATTATCGAAAAATGCTTATGGAATGCGAAAACAGGTCTTTGAACAATCTGTTAAAATTTCTCTTATACAACTGTACTTTCTTTTAAAAAAGAGAGAAAAAAAGGAGAAGTCTAAATCGACCTAGAGTGTCTAAAGAAACAAACGCTTTTGAGTATATCTATCATACCCTAACCATCTACTACTCGATTTGTCTTCATTACTGAAACTTCTCCTGGACTTGGATAAGGGACATTGTCGCATCAAACATACAGAATGAAGCTGAGGACGATATGTACACATCACGCGTTTTGATGAGATTATTGTTCTGTTGAAGCTACAAATCTGGATCAAGAACAAAACATACAGCAGTGACCGCTCTGGTTAGCCAAACGTGATAATTATTGCTTAAAACTAGCACGCTGAGTGTACACTTACGCACTCCCATATTCCAAAGTACTGAGACGTATCGACAGAGCGCCGCAATCTTCAATTGGACAAGTGACGAGGTAACTTTCTTATTCAATGGCACAGTGGGAGGCTGTACATTATTATACCTTAGGGTGAACAGCTCATTATTTCCCGATGTGCTTAACATTAATAGACTTCCATTGAAAGGATGACAATGACAAGAACGTGGTACCTAGCTAAGAAATGTATTAACACTGATTTATATATTCGGTAGTATCAGTCATCACTTGATGGTTACGGGGTTTATATTAATGTTAAAGTTGAATAACGTTTTGAATTTCTACCATTTAAATAAAAATACTTTTTTTTAGATAAATATATTAGGTTAGTAATTATGACCTATTTTACTTCAGTTTGAAATAACCTTTTTCTTTTGAAGGGTTAACTGCAGAGATATTTGGAGTGAAAAACATGCCAAATGAATTCATGGCGCACAAGTCGCAAGGCCACAAGATTCAACATTTAAATGTTCTATAAAATTAACTTAATATTGCTTCTATGCGGCAAATAATAACTGCACCAGTATTTAAGTTGGATGCGTAGGGTCAAATTTAGGTTAAGCGTTTTGCTTTAGCAGGGATGAAAGTGGTCTCGAGGGAAAAAAGCGGAAATGCAGAAATTCTCCCATAGGTTTAACATTGTCAGGGAATAGAGGATATTTTCCGGGAGTCAGATTTCATATATATTGGTATACGCTGATAGTGCTGCGCTGTTTGAAGCACATATTACTAGTATACGCTGAGTGGTGCGGTGCTTGAAGCATTTACTAGTAGTATACGTTGATAGTGCTGCGGCATCTGCACCATAATCCCGGAAATCCGCGAAATCGCGGAGTTCTTTCATCCCTGCTTTAGGAGAATTTGATGTTTTCATCGATCGGAATATGCAGCTTTAAATGGGACGTTGATTGGATCTAAAGTGCATGTTGCAAAGTGGCATATGCACGGACATAATATCATAATGAGGGATATTAGAGGCAATACTGTTGGATATCATGAAGTCAGTGGCTATCATTCATAAAGGGGCTCCATTTCGCCAAACGCCATTCACTGACTATCTTCTATCCGAGTCACACTAGGCGTGTGACCACTTTACGACCAAAAGAATAACAGGGGGGGGGGGGGGTCGCGAAAAGGTCCTCAGTGGTCGCCGACCTCATGGCGACCATTTTGGTAGCAAGGTTGCAGGTGTCACACCAAAAACCTCTAGAGATCACCGATCATTTTCATAGGTTGGCAATCAATTAGCAACTGATTGCTGACTGATCGCTGACCACCACACTGATGCAATCACTTGGCAATCAATTTGCCACTGATCAACAATCGAACACTATCAGTCGCAAACCAGTCCCCAACCCCTTCTCTCCCCCTAGTTTTTCTGCTTCGGTCGCAAGGAGGTTAGTGACTTATGTGGGTCTTTCTTTTGGTTGCAAAGTGATTGCAAGCCTAGTGTGACTGGGGCCCTTCTCTAAGTGTAGTTATAGTGTTTTGGCACTGTGAACATGGCCAGCTCCCCGCAGCCTCTTGGAGTCAGAATGTGGGGTGTGGGGGGAAAGCTATGTGTGGCCAACTCTGAGGGAGTCCCTATTTGTTAAGGACCGGCTCTGCCTTCCACCTGTACAACTCGCGCGTATAATATAGGGTTATGTATACAACGGCAATATCACAAGCTTTGTGTTTACTGGTGAGCCAGTAAGTACCCAAAACAGACCCGTCCCTACACACGACGCGCAACACTAAAGTGGACACTGTTGGCAAGTTTTACAAGCACATCGCCATATCCCATCAAATTTAAAGTCTTGAGTACCCACTCCCAGCAGGAGAGGCTCAAGGCGACGTGAATGAAGTAAGCAATGCTGTCAGGAGATCATGCACCCACATGTAATAGGCTGGCTAAGAATATACACGTTCCTAATAACGACCCCTTTGTTCAATATACCATATACCCATGTGATTAATTTGGACATGCAAAACAGAGAAGCTAAATGACTACCTAATATGGAAAATAGCTACCAGAACCACAGCATTTGTACAGTGGCTTACGAATTAGCACCTGTATCAGGTCTTTGCACCCTCCACTTCGAACAAGGGGAGAGGGATACTAGGCATGGCGTCATTCCCGTCTGTGGGGTATGACAAGTGCTGTTAGACCCCGTTGATAATATTTGTGTGCTATAAATTAAGTAAGACCCATTCCAAAAAGGCCACAATAAAGGAGATTTGAGTTAGATCCTCACATCACGAAGTAGAGTTTTGGGGCGGTATTTCTCCCAGCCTGATGAATGGTACTTTAGCAGCTTCTTTCTCTACGAGGGAGAGATGATATCCGAACTCCGTCGTAGCCTGGCGGCATTGAGCAAATTGTGCCAATATGTATAAAGCCATAGCTCACACAGCCGATAATGCCAACCACAGGGTGGACGAGATGCACCCAGCACTCACCCGCAATGCGGTACCATAGGAGAAAGAGGAGGAATGGGGCTTTTCGATTGATATCACTATTGACACTTTATAAAACACAATTCCATAACTTGGTCAAAGTGATAAAGAACCGGTCAACGACATCCTGAAGTGATTTAAATGTACATGCAATATACTACAAGCTACATGTCTGCAGCCATAGAAATAAGTCATTGGGTTGTGCCTCATCTTTTGGTGGATAGTAAGGAATTCAATGCGTGTGTTTGAAGGGGTCGTGTCAGCCGGGCCAGAGCACTCTCAGCCAAATGTCGCTGGGGACCTGCACCCTCAGGACGTGTTCTCCGTCACTAGCTTGCTCTGCACGAGGGAAGGCTTACGGGTGGCCAGTGTCTCCGGTGTTGGAATTGTGTCGCCAGTGGCATCTGTGATGATAGGGATGGGCACAGGCAGAGGAGCCTCCACCACATGCTGCTTCACAGAGATTGGGTGTGCTGGAGGGGGCATCTGCGCCTTTGCCTTTGCCATGTTGTAGTCACCGGAGTCAAAGTACTTTTGCTGCAATTAGAAAAGAAAAAGTATATGAACATAGGCATCGGTAATAAGTCTGTAACTTGGGAACCTCTAAGCTGCCACAGTGGCCTCATCTAGAACAATGTTGGTAAATAAGTGATGACGCTAAGATAATGGCAAACTGTTGGTGGCGTTGTGAATAGGTTAATAGCAATGGGAGAGTAGCAGTTATTACTTGGTTCCACACTTTATAAGGTTGGGGGTTTTACATGACATTTCAAGGACATTTCAGGGCTGAAAACAGCTCTTTTTATGGACCAAATACAGAAATCCTAGGGCCATCCATATGAAATGTTGCATGTTGCAACCCCGCAAGGATGATAGAATCATCTACTGACCATCCAAAAGTTAACGAATCATGGAGAATTTAGCATCAAAGTGTCACAAAAATCATAATTATTAAGCCTCACCATTGACGGTAGAACAAAACACACAAAAGATGGATGCAACATATTTATTGAAATTAAAACATACCATAAATTGTCAGGCAACTATATTTCCATGACTTTTCATGTAACCACAAATGTTAAGAACGTTCCTGTACTTCATGTTTTACATTACCAATTAAAGTACTTTGTAGGCTTTTAAGGAAGAACCCTGTTTTAGTCCCACTAAAGTTTGAAGGGCTGTGCACAGTTGGTCATTCATGTCTGACAATCACTTTCAACAAATCCAAGGGTAACTTACCCCTCTTGACAGGCGTTTCTGGAGAATGCTAGCTGGCCCTGGCCCTCTTAGTCCTGGGTATTTCTGTCGGAGTTTGGCTTCTTGTTCCTTTTCCACGGTGACCTGAAGAAGGCACACAAAAATAAGAACTACGAAGAAAATGTCAATAAAATGTAATTAAAAATCAAATACGATGTCCCTTTGTTATTTTTTAAAACCAAAGCACTGGCTTCTACTAGTTTCTAAAAAAAAGATTTGAGTGTTTTTATTCAATAACCAAACTAGGAAAACTAGGTGAAATTAAGTGAGATCGGACATAGAAATAGTAATTTGAGTTAATTTGTTGTTAAGACAGAGGGTTTATATGTAATGCTTGTTGGGGCTTTACATCCGAGCAACATGTTATGCCATAGCAGGACTTGTGACAGTGCACACTCACGGTGACTTCATAGTGCTGTCCCTCTGGGAGCCCAGACCACTGACACCATGACCCGATATTCCACTCAGTCACATTGTCACACTTGAGCTAAGCATTCATTGCTCTCTCTCCTATTGATGCTCCATGCCAGGCTAGGAAGTGACAAGTATAAATTTTGTAAGTCATTGGTTTGACTCCGCTGGGATTAAAATTCCTGTGTGGGAAGCCAGCGTTTATAGATTCGGCTACTGGCATAAATGTACTTCATATCACGTAATATACAGGATGACTGAATGAGGTACGTTCCCGCTTCCCATATGGTAGATCATGGCAAACACCACAAAGATAACTTTTGTACAACAGCATCTCACTTCTCCAGTGCCAGTCACCGTCCCAAAGACTTTCATAAAGCACCTCTCCCCCACTTTTTTAATACCAAATTAAATTCTTTAGAAACCAAGTTGTCAAACCTAGATATATATCAGCATGCAATGCCGGTGTGTTGAGTGGCATCATCTTATACATGGTACTGTTAGTAATACTAAATACCAACATATTTGTATAGGTATTGTTTTAGTGGTGTTTTAAACTGTTGTCAGCAGTTACTAGTTCCGTGGAGGCCGTTATTATAATCTATGGTCAATGCACAATTAAGAAGAAAGAAATCTGAGAAAGGTGGGTACAACAGATATTAACATTAAACATACCATATGTTTGACAAAACATCGACTAAATTGTATATTTTAGACTTTAAAAATATATCTCTAATAAAAATTGGATTACATCTATGTTTGAACGCATTCGTAAATCAACATAAGTTTATAGCGAAACATCAAAATATATATTTCAATATTTACATGACCATTTTACAATAAACTTCCCACAAAATAAATGATATAAAATACTTACAGATTTACGTTTCATGAAAATGACAAGTCTCAGGCAAAGATAAAAAAGCAGAAATCAGCACAAAAAGAGGAAAATTACTATCCTTAATAACGGTAACTGTTCGTTGTGGTGGATTGGATTTTTTTTATATTAGGGGTAAATATATTTATTCCTATGAACAAAGTTGGTCCATCTATTGTTGATAGTTATCTACACAAATTAATTTGACAATTTGACAAAATAATGTCTTCGTCAAAGAAAAACATCAACTAATAACCAAAATTGTGGACATAATGGTTTCTTATAATATATAATGAGGAAGCCTTGGTGTAACCATATAGGATTGGTCATGAGCCATTAACTAGGTCTAGAAAAGTGATTTGTAGAGGGGTGACATCTAGACAAGTTCAAAACAGTTTACATGGTCATGAAGAAGTTAATGCGAACACATATTTCTTTTTTTTCTTTACAACTACTTTCCGGAGTTGGAGAATGATAACTACATTACCCTGGTTGTCATGCAGTGTAAGATTCACTATGGAGCATGCAGTCATGCAGACATACCGTGAGATAATAGTATGCAATGAGGCAATTAAGAGATCACTGTGATACTTCTTGCATCAGTAGGGAGAACAATAGTTTATTGGGAGTACCACCAAGGAGGTCTGACGATTAGTTCAGGGGAGGGAATGTGTGAGGTTTTAGGTTGCAAAAACAAGAAGGATGGGGGGGGGGGGGGGGGGGGGGGTTTGAATCATATGAATATGCAGTGGTTCAGTTAAGTAGCTGAAGTGTTAGCTAGCTTTGTTGATTTTTAGGGGGTAATGGTTATGATGTCACGGTATCGGCTTGGTCGTAATAGGGAACTTCCAATATATCACTGGGAGGAGGTAAAGGAGAATGGGGGGGGGGGGGGAGGAAGCAGGGTCCCAGGGTAAACAGCTCAATTGGTCCAATCACTGAAGGTAAATTTCGCCAATTTGAAGTGATGTAATTTCCACTCACATGGTGTTGTCATGGACAGGGCCAATAAGGTAGACTCTTGGCACTCTGAGTAAGGTTTTGAATTCAACAAAAGTTTACTGTTCTCCAATATATTCCAGTTTTCGACTGTCCCCCAGGATAGGGGTTTAATCAGGTTTAGCTGTTAGTAATGTTAGTAATCTAGAAGTAGTGAATGAACCATTGTGGTCTTTTTCTATCTAAACGTAAAATGATTGCATCTCTGCTATAAGATAGCCTCAAGTTCACTAGTCTCCAGTCGCTATACTAGACCCTAAAGTGCTCTAATAAGTTGCAGGGGCCGCATGACAAGTCACATTCAACCATTGAGTTTATCGTCACACAACCAAATTTGGAGCAACTACTTACAACTATTAATAAGTCTTAATTTGTATAGCTGCTATTAGGGGAATGGAAATAAGGAGTGCATGCAAAGGGTAAACTACATAAATGTTTAAATGAATCTGTTGATTTGTTTCGCAACAATCGTCAGTACTTAAAACCTACCGGCAATATTATGTATTTCTGGAAAATCTGAATGTATTTAGTAAAGCCGACATGGGATGTATTGGACTGGGCCTTTCAATGCGAATATCAAAATATTTCTTTACAAATTCCTATTCGCCTGGGACCGGAAATGGGTTTCTATACGTATGATTTGAATGTGTCTTGTGGCTCCATCCACAAGGTCAAGTGGTGTATAAAAAAAATGGCTGATATGGAAAGGTTGAAAGATTCAGTAGCTTCAGCCAATCAGAGCTGTTCTTTTTTATTGCAAATGGCGGCACACATAGAGAGCAGCCATTTTTGCAATGGAAACGAACAGCTGTGACTGGCTCTTTTTGATTGCAAATGGCAGCCCCACAATCGAAAAGAACAGCTCTGATTGGCTGAAACCACTGAAGCCATTTGAGTTTGACTGGGCCTCTTTGCATTGGAAAACCAAGTTCTCTGCGCAGGTGGGCGGTAGCTTGGTACCCCGCCAAGAACAAGTTAGTTCTTAGACTTGGCGTAAAGCCTGACGTCATCAGGACCCGGGTATGCATTCCTCCGCGTGTGTGCTACTCTGCGATGGGGAAGTCAAGGAATTTACGGTTATATTGTGCAATAACTATGTACCGGTGTCGCGGTTTCAGTTCTCCAGCAGTGTCAGTTCTCCACATCACTTCTGCGCATGCGTCAAAATCGAACAGCATCGTCTGCACATGTGTCAACAACGAGCCAGATTCAAACCATCGCCAATCGACGCCTCATACTGTCACTATAGTCTCACTAACCTTATAAATTTAATATAATCTTTTCGGTAAACATGTTTTCTATATGTGTACTAAGCGATTTGTTTCTAGGTGGTGTGGTTTTAGAGATATTTCACTTTTTCTGTATGAAGATTGCTCACGACCATTGACAATGCCTTGAGTTTGCCGGTACGTGCAGTGCAAAACAGTCAAAATTAATAGAAATCCAGAACCCTAACCATATCAATTTAATATAATCTTTTTGGTAAACATGTTTTCTATATGTGTTCCAAGCGATTTGTTTCTAGGTGGTGTGCTTTTAGAGATATTTCACTTTTTCTGTATGAAGATAGCTCACGACCATTGACAATGCCTTGATGATGCTGTTCGATTTTGACGCATGCGCAGAAGCGATGTGGAGAACTGAAACTGGTGGAGAACTGAAACCACGACACCGGCATCTCGCTTTGAAAGTTTTATTTGAATTATATATATTTAGGGATTGTAAATATGATCCAAAAATAGATGTTGGTATTGGTATGGCTTAATAAATTGATGGCCTATGGGCTTAATGCCTTGATGATGACCCGCCGCAGAGTAGCACACGCCATGCAGAGGAACAACTACACTGGTCCCTCCCTACAGGACTTCCATATATGGCCCGATGCGGTAATGGTTTGTGCCAAGCCTAAGGACTGTTTCTTCATGGCGGGAGACCAAGCTAGGGTGGGTGGAGCCTAAATTTTGCGGATGGAAAGGTCCCAGTCGAATACGTCCATTATCTCGGATAATAGTCCAAAAGCTAACTTGTTACTTCTGTAACTTGATGAATTTAAACCATGTCGCCCAATGCAGACCAACACATCTTTCCTTATGTACAAAGGACACATGCAATATCATCCAAAGATCCATACAAAATTGAAATAAAAAATTAGACGCAAAAAAATATATTTTAAGAAAATAAATCAGACAATCCAGATTATTTGTAACAAAATGACCTCACCTTTGGGCCCTATTGGACAGGAAGAAAAAAAAGAATAACGAAATCTAAAGATGTTGGACATAAATATATCAGCATATAAAGCACATCTATTAAATTGTATTACTGTAGGTATGTGGACATCCCCGCAATGCGTCGCCGCCATCTTGTCCCGTGCCTACACTTTTACCGACCCAAGGGATTTTTAACCTCCCACACCACATAGACATAGTATGAGAGCAACCAGCCTTTGATGAGGCTGTAAGTTATACTTATACACAGCGGTGGAAATCCAAATTGGCAGAGGTGGGAGCACAGGGAATCAAACCACTGACCTTCAGACTAGGAGTCCGACCTAGAAAAAAGTCAGACACTCTAACCACTCCGCCACAGAGAATGCCACACACAAATGGAAATACCAGGGAATCCCGATGACGTGATATATAAGGAAACCTCTCTGGACGTAATCGTTTTCGAATTTTGCATTTCTGTTGATTCGTTCGTTCGTGACAGCATTTCAAACATTTGCACTAATTTTCGGATGCTCAAATCGGTTCAAATTCACTTTGGACATAAAGAAAAAATATGTATACCCAATTATTAATATCTTTTCTCACGTTATACCAAATATTATTATCACGATCCTATACGTCGAAGGTGGTTAATTTTGAATCGGAAAGTGTCATGGGTCGTGCGAATGGATCTCGACATGCCTAACAAAATCGCTTCTCATTGGCTAACGGATGGGGATACCAGTGAATCCCGATGACATCATATATAAGGATACCTCTGTTTCGGGTCACACCCCTTCACTTTGTTTCAGTCTAATTACAGGACAAAAAAAAACATATGATTTTAAATAAATAACAAATCATAACTTTCTTAATACTATACCAATAAAAAATATGCATGATCATTTCTTGGTGTTATTTAAAGGCATAGAATCATAAGAATGATAGATGTTTGGCTGTTTACAATGTCAATGGTATGTCGTATGAGTTAGGTACCCCGGAATCCGCCGGGAGCGCCACTGTCGCCGGCGGATAAAACTCGTACAACTTCTAGCGACTTTCTGAGCAGCCCAGTCATGTCGGAAAACGGCACCACATGGGCAACACATGCACACTGCATTGACTGCTACATCTGGGTTTGAAGCACAACAGACTGGGGCACAGATAGAGACCATTTCCAGTGCTGTGTGACATTTGAAAGGCATTTTACCAAGCCATTCAAGTCTTCAGATGCAGAAATCAGAGGTAAGACTGACTTGAATGTGTATGTTAACTATCATAATGGGAAACTTTAGCATTTTATCTTCCTAAAACTGGTCTTAATTTGATGGCCAAAAGTTGGTGTTTTGACTGGATTCTGGAGTTGAGTGACTCACGCGCGGCCCCCGCGGCCCGAGGGATGCGTCGGCTACATTAGTCGTTAAATCAACGGTGTTTGGTGGTGTTTGGTTTGGTTGTTGTTTGTTTGTTGTTTGTTTGATGTTTGTTTGATGTTGGTGGTTGTTTGGTTGTTGGTGGTTTGGTTGGTGGTTTGGTTGTTTTAACTGTATTCTCTAGTTGAGTGACTCACACGCGGCCCCTGCGGGAGGGTCGAGGGATGCGTCGGCTACGTTAGTCGTTAGATCAACGGTGTTTTGTTGTGTTTGGTGGTGTTTGGTTGGGTTGTTGTTGGTTTGGTTGTTGGTGGTTGGTTGTTGGTGGTTGTTTGTTGTTGGTGGTTTGTTGTTGGTGGTGGTTGTTTGTTGTTGGTGGTTTGGTTGTTTGTTGGTGGTTTGGTTGTTGGTGGTTGGTTGTTTGTTGTTGGTGGTTTGGTTGTTGGTGGTTGTTTGTTTGTTGGTGGTTTGGTTGTTGGTGGTTGTTTGGTGGTTTGGTTGTTGGTGGTTGTTTGTTGTTGGTTGTTTGTTGGTGGTTTGGTTGTTGGTGGTTGTTTGTTGGTTTGGTTGTTGGTGGTTTGTTGTTGGTGGTGGTTGTTTGTTGGTGGTTGTTTGTTGGTGGTTTGGTTGTTGGTTGTTTGTTGGTGGTGGCTTGTTGTTGGTGGTGGTTGTTTGTTGTTGGTTTGGTTGTTTGTTGGTGGTTTGGTTGTTGGTTGTTGGTGGTTTGGTTGTTGGTGGTTTGGTTGTTGGTGGTTGTTTGTGGTTTGGTTGTTGGTGGTTGGTTGTTGGTGGTTGTTTGTTGTTGGTGGTTTGGTTGTTGGTGGTTTGTTGTTGGTGGTGGTTGTTCTGGAAAAGAAAATATAAGGATGCATCTCTAAAGCATAGAATTGCTAACAGGCAAGTGTCTGACCTGAAAAAAAGGTTGGGCAGTTGTAGACTAAAATTGAGAAGCCTAAAAATCAAACCAGAATGTCTTGAGAATAGGTATACAACTGAACTAATAGAGTTGCAGATGGAGAAACAAAAGAGAAACGATATCATTCATTATCTTGAAAATGAACTAGAAAGCTGTACGTCAAAACTAGATATTCAGACACCGGAATCTGTTTTAACCAAAAGAGATGGTAAAACTTATGCTTATTGGGTGAGGGAGGCTTGTTACTATCTCCAGGACCAAGGAATGGCTGAGGAAAAGACGTCTGAAGCACTCCGCAGACTTCACAAGGTCCTAACTGGTAAGGAACTGGTGGGGGATTTGCCTAGCAAAGTGACCCAGTCAAAATTCGGGGTGGAGATGAAAATCCTCTCCCGCCAACAGGTTAAAGAAGTTACTTCAGAAGAATCGAATTTGACCTTGAAGTATGATGGCACAACAAAAGCTGGCCGCCATGCTGTGGAAGTTGAACTCCAGACTCCAGATCGTCCTTATTTAGTGGCAATAAAACAGCAAGAGGGTGGTTGCGCCGCTGAATACCATGCCACGTTGATAGAGGCTCTTCAGGATACAGCAAATACAAGCACCATTGAAGAAAAAGAGAATTGTGAATTGTTGTCAAAAATAACTAACACAATGTCAGACAGGGTTGTTACTAACACTTGTGTTGAAAAGTTATTAGCTGCTGATATAAAGGGGAACAACTGAATAATTTCAAGTGTGCTATCCATCCATTGGATACATTTGCCAAGGACTGTGAGAAAAAGGTTTTTCAGTTTGAGAAGGATTTGAATATGCAGGACCCAGGGACAAAGTTATTTAGAAAGGGTGGTGAAAGCTACACGCAGGCCATGGAGAGAGCTGTTGACAAGTTGTTTCATGATGATCGATATTCAACTTACGGAAGGGACCTCAGTCGCTACATCAAGGACAAATTGATCATGCCAAACAATGATGTCGCTGAAGGAAACACTCTGTACCACAGATGGGTCGGGAGTAGATTCCACATCTATTTCCTCAATGCAGGTGTTATTCTGTACTACAGAAGCACACTAAAGGAGTTCTTCGAGTCTGTGAAAACTGCAACCAATCCATTACCACGGGCAGTTTATGAATGGCTCACATCGGGACTTCTCGATCCCATCTACAGGGCTTTGGGATTGATTGGGAAGTTCATCAGTGGGCCATGGATGCGCTTCATCACAACCCTGGGATGAATTTTGGACCTAAATGAACACCTCCAAGCAGGCTTGATGAAACTTGAGTCATGGATTACTGATCCTACAAGTCTGCTAGATGGGTCTGCCACACCAATCTTTCCTACTAAATGTTTGAAGGACAATGTTTTCCGATCATTGACTACTCCTCAGAATGCAGTGAAAGATGACCAGTGCTTGTCGCTCATGAAAGCCCTTCTCAGTACCATCAGAGATGTCATCGTCAGACAGATGTCGGATCATCTCCCTGGGGGCAAATTCTGGCAGCCATCCCTCAAACTAATTGAAGAAGCAAAGTCATGTGGTCCTGATAACATCAGTGGAGAGAGACGATTTGGCATGGTAGATTCATACATGCACCGGGCTCCCAATGCAAGCACAGAAAAAGTAGAGGCCAGAGTCATGTTCAAGGGGAATAAGACTGCTTCTTGGATTGAAGGACAATCTAACGGAACCAAGAAGAGGAAGATTGAACTGGCAATTAAAGAGGCGACCAAGAATGAGGTCATTGAAAAGAGAAGACGATGGGAACGTCTGGAATTTCACCGGGAGAAAATAAGGGCAGCACGTCGGAAATTGTGTGAAAAGGAAGAGAAGACGCGTGATAAGACAGAGAAAATAGTAGAGGCTTTAATTGATCTTGGTGGCTTGTGGGTTGGTGAAAAGATTGAAAAGGAACTGGTAAAACACAAGGTAAAGTCTAAAAAGGTTGCAGCTCTTAAACTTCAAATCCAAGTGTGGCACAAGTTCATTTTGGATTCTAAGATAGGCATTTCCTTTACAAAATCATCTTTTGATGAACTTCGGAATTACCTTAAGCAAATAGCAATGCAGCCTTTGCAGGACTCTGTGGCAGAAGAAAAGGACAGGCTTTACAAAGCTCTCTGTGACCATAAGTCACTCATTGGACGTGAGTTTGCTCAAAAATGGACCGATGCAAATTTGGCTGATGGCATTCCCTTTTGGAAGGGCAGGATTTGTGGTTTAGAGGAGTCAGAATTTAAAATTCAGTATGATAAAGATGGGGACTTTTATCTGACTCCAGCTGAGATTATCACAGACATTTTGCTTGGTGATCTCTGTTTACAAACATAGACAAAGTGATATATGATTGAAGTGTGTCTATATGTGCTTAGTGAGAAAAAGGTCCTTCCCTATTTCGGATCGACCTTGGCTGAGATTATCACAGACATTTTGCTTGGTGATCTCTGTTTACAAACATAGACAAAGCGATATATGATTGAAGTGTCTCTATATGTGCTTAGTGAGAAAAAGGTCCTTCCCTATTTCGGATCGACCTTGGATAGCGTGATCATTAGAGCTTTATACCAGACTTACTTGTAAGCTGTGGTATTACTGTGGTATTACTGAGATGCTTGTATTTGTAAGTAATGTGTGAATTCCAGGATTAAATGTGGTCTTTAGAGTTTTAGTAGTTGTTTTAAATTATAGTGTGTAAATAATGTTTGGATTTATGGTTGCCATGGAAACCAACATTTTTCTGTGATCTAATTTGTTTATATATCAGCTTTGATAAGCTGAGATGATTTGCCATACCAAGAATCACTTTGATGTCAGTTTTGATCAGGATCAAACCATTAATAAAGAAACTGCAGTTATGGGCATGATTGTATTACGGTTGCCATGGAAACCAACATTTTTATGGTTGCCACGGAAACCTACATTTCTCTGTGATCTAATTTATTTATATCAGTTTTGATAAGCTGAGGTGATTTTCCAGACCAAGAAGAACCTTGATGTGACATTTCATCGGGATCTGACCATTATTAAAAAAGAGCTACAGTGACTGATATTGTAGGCGGGAGTTGTTGTATTACGGTTGCCATGGAAACCTACATTTTCCTGTGATCTAATTTTTGTATATCCGTATTGATAAGCTGGGGTGATTTGGTATAAGAAGAAGAACCTTGATGTCAAGTTTGATCAGGATCAAACCATTAATAAAGAAACTGCAGTTGTAGGCATGATTGTATTACGGTTGCCATGGAAACCAACATTTCTCTGTGATCTAATTTTTTTATATCAGTTTTGATAAGCTGAGGTGATTTGACAGACCAAGAAGAACCTTGATGTGAAATTTCATCAGGATCTGACCATTATTTGAAAATAGCTACAGTTGACTCATATTGTAGGTGGGAGTGATTGCATTATGGTTGCCATGGAAACCTACATTTTCCGGTGATCTAATTTTTGTATATCAGTTTTGATAAGCTGGGGTGATTTGGTATATGAAGAAGAACCTTGATATGAAGTTTGATCAAGATAGGATCATTAATAAAGAAACTACAAGGAAATGTTGTTATAATTAGTCTATTTAACAGCCCTAAATAAGGCACTTCTCTAGTGCATTAGCTAATGCAAAAAATCTTAAATTCAAATGCACATATCTCATTCAATTTTTGGAATATCTTAAAAATTCAAAAAGCATATTGCTTTTGATTCATTGGAGCTTCCAATGAAATTATAATTTGAATGTTTGGAATAATTTGAAAATTTTACTGGTATCATTTCTATACGGTACATTTGATATTTTTGTTGTCACATACCTAATTACTGCTGGTTAGTGAGTGATTCAGTAGCACTTCAAACACATACAAATGACACAAATAATATTTTGTTTGTATTTTTGTTACGAAATGTGCACCACGGAATGGCAAGGCCAAGGCCCCGGTCGGCGGTTGTGCCAACGCCGAAACGGTGAACAGACTTCAACAGTGGCTAAGTCTACCTTCGTTCATCAATTCACAATGGTTGTATGTGCTCATTCTTTCAAATTTACCTTGTTCGAGTCAACCTGTGGTTGTTGGTCTGTTACTGAAGACATTTTGGATATTCGAAGCTTTAAATGCCTAATGAATTTGGCAAGCTTTCCACAGAAGTCTTGGAGGACAAGCAAAAATGGCTGTGTTCTGAGTGACGTCAGGCGGTAAAAGTGCGGACACGTCGTGTTTACAAATGTATAATTTGGTAGCTCTTTTACATGTTTAAAATAAATAGCTTAACCAAGATTTAAATTCAGTTAGATATCATTCTGTAAAAATCAATGTTTGCTGTTTACATCATATTTAGAAAAATCACGTAAGATTTACTGCGATACCACAACATGTCAGCCTCCAGGCGGACTCTTGTGCCGAAGTCAAAGTTGTGACCAGGGACAATTAAAATATCGCATTATGAAGCCTGAGAGAAGATATTTTATCATACTAGTGTGGTTTGCCTTTGTGACATCTGGTGGTTTATTACTTTTCATCAAAGGGTTTCTCCTGAAACGACTAGTTGTTGATGAAATTAGCTCATGTCAAGTCAATTTCACAACCAAAACAGACCCCAACGAACAAGATGCCGAAGGGTGTTGGATGCATCAGCGATTTAAGCGCGCTGTCATTATCGTTGTGGACGCCCTACGCTATGATTTTGCAGCGTACCACCCATCTATCAAAACCGGAACTGAGCGGCCATATCAGAATAAGTTGAAATCTATTCGAGAATTGCTCCGTAAGAAACCAAAGCAATCTCGGCTCTACAAATTTGTTGCCGACCCACCTACAACAACTCTTCAACGACTGAAGGGGCTCACAACTGGAAGCTTACCAACCTTTGTTGATGCTGGAGCAAATTTTGCAAGTTCAGAGATAACAGAAGACAATGTTATAGACCACTTAGTCCGAGCTAATAAAACTATCACATTCATGGGTGATGATACGTGGATGGGTCTTTTCCCAAATAGATTTAACAAATCATTTGCTTTCCCTTCTCTGAACGTGAAAGATCTGGACACTGTTGATAATGGTATTATCGAACATCTTGTTCCTGAGTTGAAACTCCAAGACTGGGATGTGTTGATTGCCCATTTCCTTGGTGTTGATCACTGTGGACATCGCTATGGCCCAAACCACCCTGCAATGGCCGAAAAATTAATACAAATGGACAAAGTTATCAGGTTGTTACACGCATAGATATCATTTCATTTCTATCGAAGTAGACATTTTGGAAGGGTCTTCTATTAATAAAACAAAAATTATTGATCTCTCTTTTTTTTTTTGTTAGCAGGACTCTCGGCCCTCCTTCAATCTACACATATTAGTGGACTAGCTCATGGAGTCGCCCAGTGGTGTATAGCTAATTAGATATGACAGACTTAAGGCAATCTGACCAGACGGGATGGCCGAATGAATTAGAGCATCCGTCTCCCGTGTTGGTAAATCGTGGGTTCGAACCCTGGTCGAGTCAAACCAATGACTTAAAAATTGATACTTGTTGCTTCCTAGCCTGGCGCTCGGCATTATTACAATAGGGCAAGGACTGGTTGGCTCAGTATCAGGTTAATGTGACTGAGTGGGATATCAGGTCATTGTGATGGGGTCCTGGTCTTCCAGTGGGGCAGCACTATAAAGTCGTCATGAGTGCGCACTGTAACAAGTTGGTACCCGTCCTGATATGACCTTAGATGTTGCTGTGATGTAAAACAACAAACAAACTTAAGGCAATCTTCAGGTGATCAATCCAACACAGCTTTACCTGCAGTTTTAAAGTCTCATGAAGCACAACTACGGTACGAATATTTTCGTCCTGTCACAAAATAAATCTGTGAGGTTTTCCTTGGCTATGTCACCAACATAGTGGAAGGCAGAATAATTCATCTCTTACTAAATTAATTAATCACACATAATATGTGCAAAGGAAATTTGCTGTGTCTGACTGACCATCGATGCTTCATTCAATTCTTACTTCATCTTGCGAATATGGGAAATTAAATATCCGGGGAGAGGTCAAGCCTGTGCAGACCCGGATGCAGCCACAGTACGCAACTCGGCAGCAGAGGAGCAGCAGCGAGTTGGAGGAGGAACTCACTAAATTAGGTAAGTTAGGAAGCATAAATGTGTTAACATATGTAACTGTCATGCACATAACTAATACGAATCCAATGCCTGTCGTTACAGATCGTGAAACAGACTGCAAGCTCATGTGAAAAGACACAAGTCTCGGCCATATTGCAAGAAACCCAGTACACCGTGGTGAGCAAGTGGAGTGGTTACTAACAGCACATGGAGACAGTTCATGGCGAGAATGATGTCTACAGACAAATCAGTGCCAAGTTACGGACCATCACTCAGTGGGAGTGACTTGAAAAATTTGGACGCATGTACCAAAGCTGAAAGAAAGGAGATGGCGCCGGAGGCTAGACCTAAGACTCACGCCAAGATGGTGGAATCGGGTCAAGTGAGCACCAGTGCTACTCAGGCAAGCAAGACACGCAAAGACACAGTCAACAGACATGTCGGAAATAAAGAAAATTTATGCCAAACTATTAGAGTTACAAAAAGAGGCGGACAGACAGCGGGCAGATTCGGAACGCTAGAAAGAAGAAGCACACACCGCGTGGCAACCACAGGAGGAGGATGCGACCTATTTAGGTCATGATGGTGGAGGATGATGATGTCAAGGAGTGTTACGAGGAAGATGACAGTGAGGCCGATTCAGTAGGCTCACAGAATAGGGAACAGCTGATACTTCTAAGAAAGAAATACAGCGGAACTCAGGCCAGTGTGTGCGAGTGATGAAAAAGCACCAGTAAAAGTGGCGGGAGCAGTAACGGTTGCCCCGTTCAGCAGCTTCAGAGTGCCACGAAAACCGATGGTGGATGACACGATCAAAACAAAGAGTGCCGAGAGCGCTACTACTACTGAAATGAAAACTAAGCATAGAGATTTTCAGTTAGAGAGAGATCTACAAATGGGTGCTCTTCTGAGTGAAATTCAACTACTGTATGAGATGCGAAGGAGACCTGTCACGCACAGAATCACGATCCGTGAAAATATGGCGGGAGTGATAAACGACTACTACGAGGGGCCGGAGCTAGGCGGCCCAAAGCCACTCAAGTGCATACAAGAACTCTCCCGGCGATATGCAGGACTGGCGGATGTCCCAAATGCAAGGGTTCAGATCCTGAATGAGATCAGGTTCGGAGATGGAAGAAAAGCAGGTGAGTCGGCATTGGTAACAGCGATAAAGGGTGTAGTCGGCATGTTGACGGCCATTGCACCGGTGATGGATGTGATGGTGCAGAGGGGGTCAGCGGACCCGGAGTTAAATAAACACGTGTTAGACATGTTGAATGCGATTAAATTGCTAGTTTGCATGCAGAGTCAGATGCGAGTGGACAGCAAAATCAGTGTAACTAAGGTGGTGAACTCACACCTTGGAAAGGAGCTGATCAATGAGAATCGGGATGTCTTCAGAGGCTTACCGTTCCCTACAGAGTATCTGCTGGGTGATAACCTGGCAGAAAGAAACAAACAACTAATGAAGTCGGTCAGGTCGTCTGACAACTGTATGCAGACCAACCTAGCATACCGCGGGAAGCGGCAATCACAGTCGGACCACCAGAGCAGAGGTAACAACTTGTACAACAAGTACCGACTGAACCGGGGACGTGGAACAGCAAACTGGGGAGCAAAGCAACAAGTAGGTACCCCAAACAAATGCTGATTACTTGTTGCAAATGGCAAATTCTGTATTAAAAAAATGCTCCACTTCAACACCCTGGCAAACCAAACCACAAAGGGTTTTTACAAATATATTACAGCAGAAACAACATTTGTTCTCTTACCTTTAACCCAGTCTTGGATTAATTTTATTAATCAAAGAAATAAGCCTGATACACCCAGTTTTCACTCTCAATCCATGGTAATTCCCAGGTGCAGGTGTGTCATGGTATCCCTAGTAGAATTAGCTAGTGTACATCCAATTTGTGCAACAACACCATTTGTTGATCAAAGGACCCAGGAAACCGGTACTAATACCCCTAGATAGGTGAGATTCCGACCTTTCTATTCATATAAAACAGTATATGTTTTAATTTTAGAGAAACTGCAAAAGAACTGATTGAAATTTGAAGTTTAAATAAAATCCATTTTAAGTGCTATTTTCTACTGAAAATATTTTTAAAAAACCTTAACGGTTGGTACTGAATTAAAGAGAATTTAATTTCCTGTCCAATCATAATTCATAACAAAAGACTGGACTGGGAGTAAATTTATAATTTATTTACATCTTCAAGCTTATTCGTAGCAAATAGGTTTGTACATCAATCATTTGTAAGTATACAGAAGTATTATACCACTCGTCAGTTTAAGTCATATCATAAGAACACACAGGCTATGTTATTAAACACACACTCAAAGTTCCGGGTTCGATTCAACCGAAAAAACCTCTAACACTCAGCCCTAGTAGCCATATCGTAAGTACAAGAGGGAGGGAGGGTGGGGAAAAAACCGTCTTCCAGGTGTTTACTGTATGAGTGCCAGGACCAGGTGAGTTGGAGAGCCTAGGTATTTCCACCTCTATATATACTAAGGGTTTCCTTGGAGATTGTTGTTGACATTTGATTTGAGTGCTTGGAGACATGAATGTTTCTTGACTACCGGACCTAGCAACACAGATGCAAAGTCTTTGGATCACAGATTGAATTGAGTGGATATGGCAACGCATACAAGTTTTGTTTACATCACTTGGCAACACCAGTTTTGAAAGTCAGAGATCTTCTATGTTGTGGGTTCAGTCATTCCAACAGAGTTCTTTGGCATTTTTAATACAGAACAAGAAATATGAATTAAATCTTAGTTTTTAACATAAATGATGATTTATATAACATACATAGATAGATCTTGGAATTCTGATTCTTTGAGATTGTCCATTAATAGTTGGAGATCAATTTGAATTTTATTTAAGTTCAAGTTTACAAATTTCAGTAGATACATATCAGCAAGGTATTTGATTTCTTAGAAACTAGGAGACCATTATCTCTATAATATGAGTTAACCCAGTTACTGATGATTTATGTAACATACATATAAGAACTGGGAATTCTAATTCTTTGAGATTGTCCATTAATAGTTGGAGATATGAATTTTTATTGGGTTCATGTTTATCAATTTCATTAGATACATATTAGTAAGGTATTTGATTTCTTTTTGAAACTATGAGACCATTATCTCTAGAATAAGAGTTAACCCAGTTTATCTATTATCATGCTTTAGAAGCTCAATCTAGTTAGTAGATAGAACTTGACTTCAGTTTGAACCCATTTGTCAGTTTACAACAGAACAAAGAAGGAATAAATCCTAGTCTAAAATTACTGATGAATTATATAACATGCAGATATAACTGGGAGTTCTAATTCTTTGAGATTGTCCATTTAAAAGTTGGAGATCAATTTAAAGTCATTTAAGTTCTTGTTTAGAAATTTCAGTAGATACATATCAGCAAGGTAATTGATTTCATTTGAACTATGAAACCACTATCTACAGAATATGAGTTAACCCAGTTTATATATTATTTTTACTTATAAGCTCAATCTAATTAGTAGATAGAACTTCATCTAAGTTTGCACCCATTTGTGAGTTTACAAGAGAACAATATAGATGAATAAAATCCTAGTCTAGAATTTACTGAAGAGTTATATAACATGCGTATATAGAACTGGGAATTCTAATTCATTGAGAAATCCACTAGCAGTTGGAGATCAACTTATATTAATTAATTTCATAGTTTATGACATTTTTTATATTATTCCCTTTTTATATGTTATCATAACAGTATCTCCAGGATATGAGTTTAACTAGTTATCCATTAGATTACTTGTAAGCCCAAACCAGTTATTTGGAATACGTCACACTATGTAATAGAATTACTTGGTTAATCAGGAGCCAATTGAAATAACTGGGTTTTCTAAGTTAGGTTTAATAACTTTTTGTTTTTGATTATTTCTTTGCCTGTCAGCATAGTGTACAGAATAATAAGATCTAAGCTGTGAGTTATGCCAGTTCTTATGTTTTAACTTGTTCTGTTCTGGCAACCAAGTAATTCAGTAGATGTGAGGTGACCAATTGTTATGAATTACTCATGTTACTACATAACATGCACAATTACCAGCGCTCATGCAAACCTATGGCGCTCATGCGCACATCGATTTAATGACTAAAATGGGGGGTGTTTTTTGTTGGGTGTACATTAGTTGTTTAAGCAGGGGGAATTTCACTCGCAGACGACTGGTCTTCCTCATTCCACTGCTCCCTGCCCTAGTTTTAATTTGGGAGGTATAAGAAATGCTATCTTTTTAGCTTTGAGCAGGACCGATTAAGTAACAACCTAAAAACGTCCATGTCTTCCTTAATATTAGATCAATTTTGACAAATGAAGTGTCATTTTCTTTCAAATTCAATATCCTAACAAGTGAAATCAATTAAATCAAGCTCAAACCTGTTTTTTTTAATGGGATACCTGTGTGGTAGTAGTACTTATTACCTGACTGGCCATGTCCAAGGATTTTTGCTACTTTTGAAGAAATGTATAAAATCATTGTAAAATTAAAATAATTCACATCTATCAAAGTGTATTGTATATAGATTATGATGTAAATAGAAAGAGCATATTGAGGATAATATAATCTCCAGATTTCATGGAATTATCTTGTACATGTGTTTTTCTGTGCCATTTCAAACTTGCTCAAAATTGGGCATTTTTTGGCAGATTTAATCATGATCATTGTAAAATTAAAATAATTCACATGTCAAAGCGTATTGTATATACTGTAAATAGAAAGATCATATTGACGATAATAAAGCCTGAAGATTTCATGCAATTATCTTGTACGGGTGATTTTCTGTGTCATTTTAAACTTGCTCAAAATTGGGCATTTTGGCAGATTTGATCATAATCATTGTAAAATTAAAATAATTCACATATATATATATCAAAGTGTCTTCTATATATTGTAAATAGAAAGAAGATATTGAGCCTAATAAAGCCTGACAATTTCATGCAATTATCTTGTATGGGTGATTTTCTGTGTCACTTAAAACTTTCTCAAAGTTGTGCATTTTTTACCAGTTTTTATCACTTGCCAAATTGAGCTCTGGAGCATTTTGGACCTATTTCTATCAACTTTTCCCAATCGTATGCGGTCCTGAAAAAAGATAGCGGTGACAAGACTCGCCTATAGGTCAGGGAGAAATAATAATCCATCTGCGGTGCACATTTTTCCACAAGCCCACCTCCAAAAGTGCTCCACAGCTAAATTTGAAAAATGGTGAGTTATGGGAAATTGTATTTTTTAGCATTTTTGAAGATCCATATCTTGAAATGTAACCATCTCATACCCCTAGAACTCTATATTCTCTTTATAAGCACTGCTACGAAGAGACAACACAATACGAATTGGTCTGAGGTCTTTTATGTAATTCTCTGGCAAGAAAACGCCTTGCCTTAATCAAATACAAAATTTTTCAATCGGTGGAACAGTGGCGTGAACTGGTGCAGAACATCGAGTATATATAGGCGGCGATTGCGGCCGGAACCACGCGCATGCCCGCTTCTATGGTCCGAACTCATACAATCTTGAAACGACTTCTTCTCCTATTATTATATAATATATACAGGCCATGGAATCACCAGAAAAAAACATTAGAAGTGAGATACGGTGATTAGTTTTCATTTTGGGGACCATCAAAGATGCTATCTTTTTAGGTTCGGACGGGCCCAATTAAGTAACAACCTAATATTAGAGCGATTTTGACAAATGAAGTATCATTTTGTTTCAGATTCAATATCCTAACAAATGAAATCCATTAAATTAAGCTCAGACCTGTTTTTTTAAATCACTTGGGATACCTACAACAAGCTCCCGAAAAGTGAAAGTGAGTCACCCTATCCAAGGGGGGTGCCTCAACGCAGTTGAAACCTGGTAAGAATGAACTTACTGCAATATTGTCTGATGTTAACAATGTGTCAGATAAAACTGACATTAAAATTGTGTCAGGTAATCTAAGAACTAACTGGGCCAATTTGTGTGCCCTCACGCGAGATCCATGGATATTGAATTGTGTGATTGGGATGACAATCCCACTGTTAGAGACTCCAGTACAGGAGAGAGAGCCCTTCTCATTCCGAAGTGGAGAGGGAGTTTGTGAGATCGGAAGGAAACAATCTCATACATAAACAAGTACTGAAAGTTGTAAAGGAAGACCATCAATTGGTGTCAAATATTTTCCTCAGGCCTAAACCAAATGGAAAGTTCAGAATTATCCTAAATCTAACAGAGTTAAATAAGATCGTAAAATATGAACATGTTTAATTTAAAGATTGGTGGTTGCTTTATGCCGTGTCGACAGCATCTACCATATTCACGGCGAGAAATGTTTGTTTTTTCTTCAAGACAATCAATTATGTGCCAATAGACACTCATTAAATTAAAAAGCTCACAATCATATATTTGTGGCCAATGGAAACAAATTCCCATAGAAAAAGAAAAGTTGTATTAATAATTTATAGAATTTATTTAGTAAACTATATGAGGTGGTACAGTCCAGCTGCCCTCAAAAAGGCTAAAATGTTTGCTTGTTTTACTTGAGTAAAAAGGTCATGCAAATCAACACAATTTAGTCAAATGTGTTTGAGTGTCAGCGGAGACTGACACCCAATACATTCTGGGGGAGGCTCCCCCTTGAGCAGAAAAGCATGTGTAAGCCACGAGTGGCCAATATGGCAGCGGCTAAGGACCACTCAGTCCCACCGACCTCTCGCAGATTGTTCAATTTCTTTGAGTTTATTAATGTTTTCATCCCACTCATGTCATTTGGATTTTATGTGGGTGGCTATTAGTGGTTTCAGATCAGAGTGAGGGATCAGACACGGTTCAAGATCACAGTTCAGGGCCTTCTTCACAGCCCGATCAGCTCGTTCGTTTCCTTGTATGCTGGCATGGCCAGGCACCCAGCACAGGTGTATGTCATACCCATCCATTGCCAGTTGGTTCATTTTATAAATGACCATTGCCAGAATAGGGTGATTCATTTTCAGTCCAGCAACAGCCAGGATGCAGGAGAATGAATCACTGTATATAATATAGTTATTGTGGTTGGATACCTCGAATCACTCCAAAGCGAGAAGGAGTGCTCGGGCTTCCGCAGTGAAAATCGAGCTCTGATCTGGCAAGCGTATGCCAAATTTGTTCCGTACATAATTAGTTTAGTATTTACTAATACTGAGACCCATACAAGAAATGTATTAGTTGTTAGGCACATTTATTAACAAATGCTTCGAGTAATTCTTGAATGCATCATAGGTGGGTACGGTCTGACTTACAAGGGACATGTCATTCCAGATTTTGGACCCCTTAAAAGGTAGGCTGTTTTTAACTTTTTCATTGTTTGGGTGAATGACTTTTAAGTATGAGCTTGTCATGTTGTCTTGTTATACCAGGATTTATATCATGATATTTCTTAAACATAAAATTGGCTAAATGCTGGCTTCTTCTAGTTTCTAGTGCGAATAAGTTAATTCTACCATGTTTTTCGTCTATAGTTAGGCCAATACTTGAGGGGCCAAGAACTATGGAAATTGCTCTATTTTGCAAACGTTGTAATTTATTTCAATATTTGTTGGAACATGCTTCATAAAATGTCTCCATAGTCCAAATCTGGGAACATCATGGATTTATAAACAACACAGGCAGCAGATGTAATTAAGTGTGGACGCATTTGATTTAAAGTATAAACTTTATGGCTGAATTTTGTTATCAGTGATTTAAGGTGTGCTTCAAAACTAAGGGAGGGGTCAAGAAGTACACCCAAGATATTTATATTGGCATATAACTGGCCTAGTCCATTCATATGCACAGGTGGCACCATGATATTTCTTAACTTGTGTTTGGTGCCAAATACCATGAGTTTGGATTTAGCAACGTTGATTGTCAATTTGTTAAAAGTACACCAATTGCAAACTAAATTAAATCAAATGATGGCGATAGTAGTGGCTCCACACTCGCCAGCACAACCCTGGCTCCTCCTCCTACAAGGCGAAGTGAGAGGGACAGCAGAGAGTTCCCAAAAGGCGAGGGGAACCTCATTGGAATGAAAGGTCATGGAAGCGTGCCTACAGGAGAGGAACTAACAGTAACAAGATCAAGGTTGACAGCATACTTCTTCTAGCTTGTACACTGGCCGGATATGACATAAATAAGCAAACATTACTTTACTTCCAACACATGTGGAGACCCTCCACAAGGAAGTGCTATACGACCCAAATAAACAAGTGGGCCTTTGAACATGGGGTAAGTGTCTTAGACCCCCCTATAGCAGCCATGCTTAGATATCTAAGAGTGTACTTTGAAACAGGTGTTGGGTATGGGGCAGTGAACACGGCAAGATGTATGTTGAGCCCCATCCCACCTAGGGCAGACGGTAGCACCATACGTGAACATTACTTGGTAAAGTGCCTGCCACGCTATGGCGGATTGGGCCATGGACAGAACCAGACAACAAATGTTCTAATCTGACGTTATTCGGACTTGATTATGTAACGGACGGGTAACGGTTGATAAGGTATCTAACGATCAACGGACAATTCAAAATACAAAAAGAACTAGAACGAATGGTAACGAATAATAACCGAGTAGGTCAGACCGATGCAATCCGTTACAAGTTTTGTGCATGCTCAAAACTTTTAACAGATCGGGCCGGATATCATCGTATATGCAACAGACACAAACTGGATTTTCCCGGATATCAATGGACTTTGTCCGGTTTCTTTCCATTTCCCCAATCCGGTGACGTGTGACAGAGCCTTAAAGTGGCTGTGCAAAAGCTGCCATGAGCAGAGACCACTACCGCCCAGGTATGACACGTTCTGGAGTGTAGAAACTGTGTTGAAATGGATTCAGAGATTGAAAGGGTAACTCTGAATTAAATTTGAAAATGTTATTGTATAAACTAATGTTGTAATTATTGTATGTGTCGTCTAAGCGGGGAGAACCGATTCTCGGTCTGTCAGTGGACAGGATGAGGATAGAAGATGACTCTATAGTCTTCAAGATGAAGACACTGCTGAAACATAACCAGCTGGGCCAACAGCTGGATTCGGTAAGATTCTACAAATACAGGGAGGACAATAAACTCTTTGTAGTTAGAGCTCTGAAGAGCTACTTGGTTAGAACTGATAAGATCAGACGGCACAATAAGAAACTGCTTATCTCCTACATTGGTCCACATCTCCAGGGCCACCCTGGCCAGATGGACTCTGAGTGTGCTGGAGCTCGCAGAAGTGGACAAAGGACAGCATGAGAGGGGCTTTGGCATCCTCAGCTACGGCATAGGTGCAAGCCTAAATGCGATCATGAGGGATATTTTACGCAGGACCAAGAAAGGTCTGTAGATACGTAGTATGTGTAGTTACGTAGTATATGTAAGGGTGTTGCATGATAACAATGACACTGAACTAAGTGCATCATAAAAGTTGTCTAAAGAACTTAAATGAATCAGATTTGAAACAATGTGTTGAAATAACAATAAAAACAGTTGATAAAGACATTAACTAACCGTGTCGACAGACTATGCTTATATTTATATGTTTGCAGTCAACAAGACAGAAGGCGAGATGAGAAAGAGAATGAGAGGAAGGAAAAGTAGACTTGGGGGGGGGGGGGAAGAGGTTTGGATGCCAAAAAAACAGGCTACGAAGACTCTCCCCAGATACTTATCTTCCGGTATTCGATAGATGAAGTAAAAATATTTTAGTTATACTAGACTTACTTGTAAATTGTGGTATTACTAAGATTCTTACGAATACGAAGGTAAGGTTCAGGGGCCCGCCCGCCCTCACCGTTTTGATAAATTATGATCCACGAATACTCGAGGATAACAATCAAAGGAAGGTTCAGAAAACAGGGTAATAGGAGGGTAGATTTCCTGAAAGGTATATTATTAGGTTTCTTTATTCCTGAGGCTACATCTGGGTCTGCGCGTGCTTGACCTCTCCCCTGATCCTTATCTTCGTATTCCTAGATTCGTAAGAATCTTAGTAATACACCAACTTACAAGTAAGTCTAGTATAACTCTCTTGCCCTATCCTAATAATGCCGAGCGCCTGACTAGGAAGTGACAAGCTTCAATTTTTAAGTCATTGGTTTGACTCGGGTTCGAACCCACGACCCCATGATCTACCAACACGGGTGACGGACGCTCTAACTCATTCGGCCATCCCGTCTGGTTAAGAGACAGTCTCGTGACCACTATTGACTGGTTACTCTGTTTTCCCTATTATATTTTGTTATTAGAGTGAGGTAATAACAGTTATTCTTGTGTGTTATGTATCCTTGAAGGGTTTTGCGGTGTTTTCTTTTTGCTTTAATAAATAACGATATTAAATTATAATTACATGTGTATTGAATATATATATATATATATATATATATATATATATTAGATCATCCCTCTATTATTTTGTGTATCATTGAGACTTTTCTTCAATGGTTTTAATACAACTTTGTGTTGCGATTGGTACAGAACGGTTGTAAAACAACTTAAGGAAGACACCATTCTATTTGTGATGGGTGACCATGGTATGACGCGTACTGGGGACCATGGAGGGGACAGTGTGGACGAATTAGAGGCCGCCCTCTTTGTCTACAGTCCTGCACGTATAACAACCATGCCCCAACAGAAGGTATTTAAAGCGCAATTTGCACTTGTACACTATACATACATAAGCTTCGTCAGTTCGACAGTGTGTCACTACCCGAGAATACCAGGGGCGTAATCGATTAATCGACTCTGGTCACCCGAGATACTTTTTGGCGCATGCGCACATCCTACAGACTCGGGTCGAATAATCGAATAAGCTTCTCCACGCTCGGGTGACAAAAATGGTGGCCGTTTTATTTGTTTTTTTAGTAGCCGATATCATTACAGCAAAATATGATTTCACTATTTTTATGATGGCATAGTTTAGTGATATTTCCATTTCATTAATCAATGTTATTACCAACAAAAAATATGTATGACTGGTACCGGTGGCTGTTGGCCTGCAGGACGGTACCAGCACAAATGTGACGTCATCACTCCTTGCAAACCCCAGTCAAGAGGTGGGTTATTGGGGTCGGGTTGTTTTGCACACGGCACATGTATTTGATGACTCCACTCGTGGTGTTCTATTTGAAATTCTGACGACTCGGGTGACCCGAGTCGCCCGGGTCGTGTTAATTGATTACGGCCCAGGTGTTTTAGACACCCACATAATACCAACTGTAAATTTTCTTTAATTACAAGAAATGTGGTTATTACTATATTTAGACGTTTAGTACCTCATCACGAATTAAAACTGTAGTGGTTTAATCCATTGGTTAAGAACTGGATGTCTTGAATAGTGTTACAATCAGATATATTTATTGTCTTTAATGTATATAGTTCGGTAAATGTAAATCTTGTACAAATACTAATTATTTATTGCCATTTTATTTGCTATTGTATTAATATATTTGCAGGGTAATCACAAAAGTGTCTTCCAAGTCGACTTGGTGCCAACGTTATCCCTTCTACTGGGCCTTCCAATTCCCTTCTCTAATCTGGGATCAATCATCACCGACTTATTTACCTACTGCCCCTGGTGGAAGTCGGACACCAACAAGGTTCAACAGGTAAAGTTGTATCTTGTGTAATTTGTATTGAAAATGTGTTGCTGGTTCTAGTGTGTGACACTGTCTTAAATGTATTGTCAATATACATCTTAAGTCACATTTTATATAATTATTTTCATTTCGCGAATTAACTTACATATATTAAGCAGGTCGTGAGATTCGAACCCCTAGTCTAATCAAACCAATGACATAAAAGTTTATACTTGTTGCGAGGAAAGGTGGAATGAGTAAGAGCATTTGGTAACAAATGTAATCCCCTCTACGAATGTATAAGTTTGATTTTAGATGGCATTATCTTTTAAGGCCTGATGAATGCCATTTGGGAATATTAGAAACTGTAACATACACTTCTTCTGGTTATACATCTTGGCAACATCTAAGGTCATACCTTGCATGATCAGGCTCCAGAATATATGAGAGATATGCTCTAGGAGAGAACAAATGTTCGAACATTGCGCTGCACAGTCTCCAGCCAGTTAGCAGTTCCTCAGAGAAGGCTTTGGGGATCATGCTTTTAGTATTGCTGCCCCAAGACTGTGGAATGCTCTGCCAGGATATATCACAGATTATAAATCTGTTGGTGCTTTTAAAAAAGGTCTTAAGACACATTTGTTTAAATCTGCTTTTAACTAGGTAAAATTTATTTTCCTGTATATTTGTTTATTATGTAAAGCGCCTGAGAATGGCTTGCTGGATCGGGTGCTATATAAATGTTTTATTATTTATTTATTTATTTATTTATTTATATCAGGATGGGTACTGACTTGTGACAGTGTGCACTCATGGTGACTTTATAGTGCTGCCCCACTTGAAAACCAGGCCATCGGCACCATGGCCCGATTTCCACTCAGCACATTATCCTGACACTGAGCTAACCAGTACTGCTGAGTGCCAGCCTAGGTACTGACAAGTATACAATTTTATAAGTTATTAGTTTGACTCAGCCTGGATTCAGACTCCTAATCTTCCGCATAGCCATAGGACGTATGTACTCTACCGATTCGGCTATCGCGTCCAATATGATAATATGACTACTTTTCATCCACAGAAATACCATGCTGTGAAAGCATTGCGGCTGAATGCGCACCAAATCCACGAGTACCTCATATCATACAGCCTCAAGTCGGACGAGTTTCCCTACATTGAACTGGCCGAGCTGGACTTCCTGTTCCGGCGGTGTGAGACGCAGCTGCAGGAAATGTTGACGCTGCTCCAGATAGAAGGGGACGATGAGCACCTGGAGGACAACCTGGATAGGTTGCACGACGAGTACGTAACATTCCTCATGGACTCGCGCAACATGTGCCAGCGGATATGGGCCAGGTTTGACCACCCAAACATGCTGCTCGGCGGAATCTCAACAGTGATGTCGATTGTGGCGATGGCGTACATAGTGGTGGTCGTGGACCCTGACTGGGATGTGTGTTGTGCTAAGGTTTACGCGGCTGTCGTGGGATCTGGTTGGGTTATGGTGTTTTTTGCCTTTTTATACCTGGTGGGTTTAGGCACCACGGGACTGGTCGCCTCGATAAGCCTGGGACTTCCGGCTATCGCCATATCGACGTTTATTGTGAGCAGGGTGCTGCAGTCCTCATTTAAACAAACAGAACTCAAGGCACAGGCTGCTCCACCGGCAGGCGATAAAGAAAATGAAGACCATCAATATGATTACACTTCTTTCTTATCGAGCAACTTTGCTTCCCTGTGTATGCTCATGTACGCAGCAGCCATGTTCTCCAACAGCTTCGTAGTGTTTGAGGACTCCGTCGTCGCCTTCCTCATTCCGACCATATCGTGCGTCATCTTCTACCAGATCAGCCGTGACCTCGCCAAAACGCACTTCATCGAAGAGCGTTCGAGCTCGGCGAGTAAGAAGGCCCGCTTTGACGTAGTTCGCTTCATGACCGCCCCGCGCGGCCTGGCGCTGCTGGCGTTCCTCCTGCTGAACCTGTGCGTCCGCCTTGGTCATTTGTTCAGGGCCTGTCGCGAGGAGCAGTGGACATGCCAACTGTCGCAGTTCCTCAAGCCGCTCTCCTCCCTAACCAACGACCTCGCCGACTACAAGAGCATCCGCTACTTCCTGTCAGTGGTGGCCATGGTGGCCGTGCCGACGTCGGTGCACAAGTGGCTGCGGCACCACGGCAACCTGAACGGCCTCTCTCCTGCTGTGCTCGTGCCGCTGTACGCCGTGCCCGTGTGCTCCGTGTGCATATGTCTGTTCTGGGCGCTGCAGGGGCTGCCGGAGAAGCTCATCGACAGCATGCCCGTGTGGCAGATGGTGTGCCTGCCACGCACCGTCTATGCAGTCGCCGGGCTGTCGCTGACGGTGATGATGTGCAGGCCGCTTTGCATCTACGTCTACAAGAAGCCGAGCAAGTCGGACCTGGCCCTGCCGAGTGCGGGCAGTCTCAAGCCCATCCCGGAGCTGTACAACCACCTGAAGCTGCGCTGGAAGGAGGGCAGCGACGAGAAGAGGCTGGTGCCGGTCGTGTACGGGCTGGCGACTGTCTACTCGGCCACCATCATCGTCATCGTCACCCTGGTGGCGCAGGTCATGTCGCTCCTACTGGGCGACGGGATTGCGCCATCTGTCACTTTGCAAATGGCTGCCATGTTCCTACTGCTCGAAATACACGCAGCTTACAGCACCAACCAGGTCACACCGGGTAAACGCATGTTTTGTCTCTTCTTTTTCTCTTTCTCCTCCTTCTCCTTTTCAATCTTGTTCTTGTTCTTGTTCTTGTTCTCCCAGTTGGGCAGCATCATTAAGTCGACATGAGTGCGCACTGTCACAAGTCGGTACACTTCTGATATATGACTGTTTTTCTCAGACGTAACGCATCAACAATTATCTTCCTCTTCCTCTCCTATTCTTTCTCTTTCTCTTCCTCTTCACAGTTCTTTGTTTTCCCTTAAACTAGGTATTCATCAAACCAGTACATGTATGCTACCAGGTGGTTTTGTTGTTGCTATTTGCCCGTTTGGGTGGTTAGCATATAATATAATACGATATTCATCACATTAAACTATTTTGTCATCAATCACATCCCCGCATGGTTTTTGTTGCTTTTCTTCCTCTTTGAAAGAAATGTCTATCATATAAGGTATTCATCACATCAAACCAGTTGTTCCAAGTACTAATCTGATTGGATTGTGTTTTACTACTTCCTTTTCCCTTTATAGCATCGCTAACCTACTGCTCGACTCAGTTCACAAAATTAAGGCGGAATGGCCTTTCAAAAGTTACGTTTGCTATATAATAGATATATTCTGCTTTTTGTGTAATATTTACTAAGCACAACATTATATCAGTGAAATACCAAAAAGTATGCATGCTGTATAAAGTAACATTTTCTCTTTCTTTAAATAACAAAATATAAAAAATAAAAACCTAGTGTTTAAGTCACCTCATACAATATTACAATGGTAATCTGAGTAATGAATTCAAATCTAGCTTCTGCATGCGTGAGACCTGTATTTCCCTCGTCGTTGCCCAGGTGAAAGCCGCAGCCTCGTTGTACCGTGGTGCAGTGTCGTCATGTGGGGGCTGCTCGCTTCCAACTTCTTCTTCGCCACCGGCCACCAGGCCACCATCACCACGATCAACTGGCAGGCGGCATACGTCGGCTTCCACGGCGACTTTGAGAGCTACGTTGTGCCCACCGTGCTCATTACCCTCAACACCTTCGCCGGCCAGCTGCTGAGCACACTCGGCCTGCCGCTGCTGCTCTTCTGGCCCGCCGTCCGGGACCGGGTGCTCTGCGTCTACACCAAGTGTCGCGAGCACCCGGCAGACACTGGTCCGCAGCAGCGGGGCGAGCTGGCACTGCACGAGCGACACCAACACCTGTGTGCTGCCCTCTTTCGGCTGTGTCTCTGCTACATGCTGTACTATGGCATAAAGGTAATTGAATGGTTCTTGTTTTCCCCCTCTAAATTAAAAATTTTTAGTTTTAGATTGTAAAACTATTGTATTTATCAAATATTGAATTTCAGGCTATAACGGTAATAGTCCCACTACATTTTTCTTTCTTGTCTTTAAACAAAATTGTAACTGTATTTTATTCATCTAATATTGCGGGTAGAAGGAATGGTCTTACTACTTTTTTTTCTTAACATTTTTGTTTTAATGTAAATGTATTTTATCCATCAAATATTTAGAGTCGTAAAGGTAATCAATGGTCTCACTACATTTTGTGGTTATCTCTGTGGGAGGTGAGGCATATGGGATGGGGGCTCCTCGTATTTTGGCTTTCAGTGTGTACAATCACATGGATATTTTATATCTACTAAATATAATGTAGAAAATCTAATATTATTGCACTCGCATAGTGGTGTGAATTTTCTAAGAGTGATAAACATACAGTTCACTAAAAAAAAAAAAAGTGTTGTTCAATGCATGTTGACTGTAGTGTATAATAAACAAATTTGTCTATGGATATTTCTTACTCTCGTGAAATATGATAATAAAGTGTCACATTTGGCCATGTATTACTTTGGGTGGTAGAATACTTGGGTGTGGTGGTGGTGGTGGGGGGGGGGGGGGGGGGTTATATCAATAGAACTAACAAACCATAGAATCTAGCACAGTGTGAGTGGTGGTCACAGTGTGAAGCGGGTGGTGGTTCCACCATCGGAGCTGAGGTTGGGGAGGCTGGATCAGGAGATGACTAGGTCATACTCCATCAGCCCATGAACTGAGTGAGTGATGCGGGAAAGCAGGGATATTCCAGGTTATTATATTTGTATAATTCTTATACCGCATATATATATATAAAATCTTGTTGCTATTTTGTAACTGCAGCTGCTGGGCACGATGGGAGCCGCCACCCTTCACCAGCGCCATTTAATGGTGTGGAAGATCTTCGCGCCGCGCTTTGTGTACGAGGGCGCCACCTGGTTGTTCATATCGGTACTGACGCTTATCTCCTACCTCGTCGTCATGCGCATCGACAGCGCTCTGCACAAGTGGGTGTCCCGCGTCGAGAAGGCGCAAGAGTCGATACGGTTGTGAGACGCCTCAACGATGCTCAGATGGCTAAATGCCAACTGCTAGCTTTTTTATTGTTACTCTTCAACAACAACAAAAAATTATGCCTAAATGATTACCATCTATATCGATTATTGGAAAAGATCTGTTATGACTTTAGGTTCTTGATTTGACAGTGAGCACATGCATGTCTTGTGTTGAGATAAACACAAAAGTATTATATATATATTATATATAAGTGTGGTGAAGATATGTTCTCGATAAATTATTTGTATTTTTAGCACTCTATTCCACCGGGTGATGAATATTTTTTTTTGGGGTGTTTTCTTTTTTTAGATACTTTGTCTCCTTCAAATTAGTAATTCTATTAATACATGTACGCATGTACGCAGCAGCCAGGTTGATAATGTTTGATTAAATTGTTTTTCTTCTTCAAATTAATAATTCAATTAATATACAATAATTTAATTAAATGTTATTTTCGCTCTGATTAATAAATTATTACAAAATTCGATATCTTCATCATGTATTTACTGTATTTATCGTTGTTACTATATTATGATGGTTTGCTGTAGTAGCAACCGGTTTTTTCATGTATTGTATTTTCACGGAAATTATTGCACATTAGGAATGCTACAAAAAATCTGACAGATTTGTTAAATTTGATAATTTGATGCAGCCACCACTGCAGCTTCCATAATAAGCTGTCACCCATTGAATTTGAAAAGAAAAAAAAAATGGAATACCCTTGAGAAGCTATACGGCCCTCATACAGTGATGAAATAGGAAACCTCAATCGAATGTTCACTGGTTGATTATGGCGATCGACCTAATATATTTATCTCAAAATATTACAGATATTCAAAACCATCGGACCATGCAACTTTAATGTTTTGAGTTAGCTGCTTCGTTGTGTAACTCTGTAACTGTGCATATATCGCAACAGCATTGTTGTTGTACAGTATTTATGTCAATGTTATATACATATTAAATAAATTCTTTAAAATTAGTTTTTATAGGTTTGGACAAATTTCATTACATTTATCAGCTATGATATTTGTAATGTATATTATTTTCCTTGAGTATATTACATCGCAGTTGTATATTGTTCTAAGACATAAGTTCTAAGACATAAGTTAATGAATTACATATTTCTAATGTCTAGCATAGTTTGTTTTTGTTGTTCTTTTTATTGGGGGTTGGGGTAGGTGGAGTATTTGTAATGTTTTTAAAAACTCAGGCGTTCTTCAAAGGCACCAAATAATAATATATAGAAAATTATGTTACTGTTAGTGACATTATTTTTTATAGTGATGAGTTGTTGGGAACACACGACTACGGTCTCTTAATTTTGCAACCGGGTGCGGTGGCTGAATCGGTAGAGCACAGACCTCGCGTGCGGAAGATCGGGAGTTTGCGAGTTTGGTTCCCGGTCGAGTCAAACCAATGACTTAATAATTGGTACTTGTCGCTTCCTAGCCTGGTGCTCTGCATTATTAGGATAGGGCATGGGCTGGTTAGCTCAGTGTCAGGATAATGTAACTGAGTGGGATGTCGGGTCATGGTGCCGGTGGCCTGATTTCCCAGTGGGGCAAAATTATATAATCACCATGAGTGCGTACTGTCACAAGTCGGTACCCGTCCTGATATGACCTTAGATGTTGCTGGGATGTAAAATAACAACAAACAAACTTAACGTTGCATAGTCCAAAGGTTTTGAGTTTCTGATATTTTCTGAGATAAATATATTAGGTTGATCGCTATTATCTACCTTACTTTAATTTGAAGTAACGTTTATTTTAAATGGCTAACTTTTTAGATATTTGAAGTGTAAGCATGCAAAATTAATTTTGACAAGCACGCCAAAACTCTGACACCATAGGCTTCTACAGTAAGAAGTTCTATTAAATTGACTCGATCTTCCCTTGTATGTAGCGACAAATGTTTAATAAATACACCATTATCTAAGTTAGATATGTAGAATCAAATCTCGATAATTCTTTTGGTTTTGAAAATTTGATATTTTCATCGGACTATGTAGCCAGGAAGACCAAAACAATGGTTATAAGTAAAAAGACAGATAAACCAAATGTCAATATAACCATAGATGGCACAAACATAGAACAAGTATCCGAATTCATATATCTCGGACAAAAGATTACAAATGATGGGAGATGTGAGGAAGAAATTAAAAGAAGGATAACAATAGCCCGAACAACATTCTCCAAAATGAATAGAGTGTTAACATCAAGTAAGATATTAATACAAACAAGGAAGCGTATTCTTCAGTGTTATGTGTGGTCTACTCTAATGTATGGGGCAGAGACATGGACAATCTCTAAGAAAATGTACAAACGTTTAGCAGCATTTGAGATGTGGACTTATCGAAGGATGATGAAAATATCATGGACAAAGAAGATCACCAACAAAGAAGTTCTCAGAAAAATTAAAAATAAGAAAAGCTTGTTTGCCACTATACAGACAAAGAAACTTATTTATTTTGGCCACATCATTCGTCAGAGTTCAATATACCGTACATTGTTGGAAGGGAAGGTGAATGGCAGCAGAGGGAGAGGGAGACCAAGAACATCATGGTTTACAAATATTTCACAGTGGACAGGCTTGAATTATTCACAGTCTATCAGAACAGCACAACATCGGGACAAGTGGAGAACCATTGCATCCAACCCTCGACTAGAGGATGGAACTATTGATTGATTGATGTAGCTTTAATTTTGCTCTATTTGTGGTATAACAACATACTTTCATGTTGGTATTCGCTAATGTTATTGCTGCGTGAAATGATATGAAATCTCAGATGAAAATACAACCATGAATTTAATTGTCATTTAATATTCGAAGTAGCATGACTTTCTTCATATATATGAAAGGATGACTGATTGGGTGCTGATGGTTTAACGCCGTGTCGACAGAAAAGGCCATATTCACGGCGAAAAGCTAGTGCTATGTGAAAGAAAGGTAGTTGACAATACAATAATCATTGTTATTTAGAATTGTCAATTTTTTAATCACAGTAACAAGTAACTCTTTATTTAAAAAATGGTTTTAATTTAACTATATTGATAGCGTCTACCATCTAACAACCAACTCAATAATATAAAGAATGTTGAAAACATTTATTTATTTTTAGATCAATGTATGCTGTTTATTATGCTCTTGAATAGAATTTGCCACATATCGGTGTGTTATCGAAACACGCATACGCTAAGCCTGAGCTGATGACATCAGTAATCTCATCTAAATGTTTTGACCAGGCTGTTTTCAGGCATTACCATGTTATACTATTTCTAGTATTACTATTACTAGATTGTGGATGTGGTAATGATTCCTGCACGGTCTGGGCGAGTGAATGATCGGTCTAGTCACCGTAATGATGCTGAATGAGGACATGGTCTAATGGCCAGCACACCCATTGCTACACAGTGTGGATAGAGTATATGGGGCAATTAATATTTTTTAATGTCAACATTTATTCTTTAGAGTAATTTAGGTCGTTGTTGTCCATATACAATGGATTTTGGGTTTGAAGCTTTGAGAAAGCCTGATGATTAAACAGTGGCATCCGTGTAATGCTCATTCTCATTTTGAATTAATCAAATGTCATAAATCATCGAATGAACAAAACTTTGACCTACTTGGCTATATTCTAAGCTGTTTAATATGCAATTAGTTTAATTGATATAGTTGCGATGGTTAGTGATGAAGCGTGTGATCTTACATTTGATGTCGCACGGAAGTAGATATAAATAATAAACTTCAAAGGATTTGTGTGTTTTTATCTTTCTGGGGGCTTTTCCCTTCGATGTAATTTCAACAGGTGCATTTTTACACCAGATTCGTAGATCGTACTATCGTAGGAATTAGCCGAACCACTGACATTTGGTGCTTAGCTGTGTCCCATGTGCGTCCATAGAAAAGTGTTATTTTGTGGCCAAGATGATTAAGCAGAAAGGACTTTCTATACTGTTGGCTTTGATCTGCCCCTGTGTTAGGAATGTATTAAATTATTTAAAGAATTAAAATAAAATATCGAAATAAATTTATTCTGAATAATTGCCCCTGTTGCTCATGTCCATACTTATTTACGACTTAATAAACTCCACTATATAGTACTCTGCAGTCACGTGTCTTTTAATTACTGAGCCGGCTAAATCTTGATCTAATGATGCTAGTGGTACTCTACAACTGTCCTGTCGATGGATCCATAGATCCGTAAGACCATCTGTCTCTTCTGAATAAAATGCTCGATATTCCGAGAGGAGGGATTGAAGCTGCAACCGGGTGTGTTTGCAAGCCATAAGGCAAATCAAATAATGGTGATCGTGATGAAAAATCGCCTGCCCCTGATTAAAAAGAAATGTTTTTTAAACACCTATTAAATGGAGAGGGTGGGTGGGGTGATAAATGGAAAGTGGGGTGGATTTAATGAGAAATGGGAGTGAAGAGGGGAATGTAGTGGAGTGATTGGGATGGGGAGCAGGGTCGAGAGTGGAAGAGGGAGGGTGTTGGATGGGTAGGAGGGATGGAATGTGAATGAGGGTGGCAGAGGGAATGGAGGGCAAGGGCCGCCCGCCCGACCCTGATTTCAAAAGGACAATCACCAACGTGCCCGTCCCATCCACATCCTGGTCTGTTAGGCATATTATTTATAAACACATCGTTCCCCATGATAAAACTTAATGCCATCTCCCTGCAATTGTGCCATCAAATATTTTACATTAAATAATTACAATTGACAATATTCACAATGGATACGGCATCTGATGGCGACGACAACCATTACGGTTGTGGGACCGTT
Organism: Branchipolynoe longqiensis; assembly: GCA_030323885.1. Classification (NCBI taxonomy): domain Eukaryota; kingdom Metazoa; phylum Annelida; class Polychaeta; order Phyllodocida; family Polynoidae; genus Branchipolynoe; species Branchipolynoe longqiensis. The sequence continues at coordinate 49,248,237 of CM059188.1, read as the reverse complement.
GCCACAGCACATACAAAAGCTATGGAAATGACTAACTTTCGAATGCACGCATGTCAGTCAAATTTGGGATATTTTGAAAATTCCAAAAGAATATTGCTTTTGGGTCATTGGAGCTTCCAAGAAAAATAAAATTGTCATGTTTGGACCCTTTTGAAAATTTTAGGAAAGTACCAGGCTGCTCAGTCACTAATACACAATATTCACGACATCTGACAGCGACGGCGAACACTACGGTTGCGGGACTGCAACTTTTAAAAATTGTGTGTATACATGTGTGTTCACTAACTCCCCGAAATCCACCCTCTTCGCTCAACAATAAAATAGACTGCTAACTCTGTTCACCTACACTATTCCCTCATGATTAGGCCTAAATATGCCATTGTCATAGATAAAAATAGGTATTTGAGAATAAAACTTAAGATTTACTGTATAGACATGTTGTTTGTTTTGGGGAGTTTTCAGTCGCATTGGTGCTCTGATGGCTGCAAATCTGCAGCACTGAATGGGCACTGCTGAAAGCAGTCCCATGAGGTCGGGAGTTGGCTTCCGATGGGGGGTGATCAGAGGAATTGGGGGGGGGGGGGGGGGGAGGAAGGAAAAAGGCAGCTAAGAGCCCAACCACAGTCCTCTGAGAGGGCCGGGGGAGGCTGGCCGTTCTGGCGGTAGAAGCGAGCAAGTGCGTTCCAGGATGACTTGGAAATCCTGGAGAGGATAGCCAGAGCGGCCCTATTGTCGCTAAGTTGGCGGTCAGCGTCCTCCATGAAGTCACTGATGGCAGATCTGTCGACGGCGCCACATGAGGCGAGTATGTCGGCCACAACACAGGGTCACACTGCAAACTCAATGGCTATGAGCAATATTCATACAGAAAAAGTTAAATATCTCTAAAACCACACCACCTAGAAGCAGCCTGTTTGGAACACATATAGAAAACATATTCAGTCAATAGATTATATTAAATTTGTAACGTTAGGGTTCTGCATTTCTATTATTTTTGAATAAAATAGACGTTTTGAACTGCACTTACTGGCAAACTCAATGCATTGTCAATGGATGTGAGCAATCTTGAATTATCTTCATACAGAAAAAGTGAAATATCTCTAAAACTACACGACCTAGAAGCAACCCGCTTGGATCACATATAGAAAACATATGCAATGAATAGATTATATTAAATCTATACGCTTAGGCTTCTGCATTTCTATTAATTTTGAATAAAACTAACATTTTGCACTGCGCGTACCCGCAAACTCAATGCGTTGTCAATGGCCGTGAGCAATCTTCATACAGAAAAAGTGAATTATCTCTAAAACTACACCACCTAGAAGCAACCAGCTTGGAAGACATATAGAAAACATATTCACCGAATAGATTATATTAAATTTATATGGTTAGGGTTCTGCATTTCTATTAATCTTGAATAAAATAAACGTTTTGCACTGCGTGTACCGGCAAGCTAACTCAACAATGGCAGTTAGATAAAAGATTCACCCGGTACTTGTAGTACACCTACTGCAGCAGTACGGGGTGAATCTTGTACCTAAATGGCAGTGTGCCTTCGTTTTGCAGCCGAGCTGCGCGCGCATACACAATGTTTATAAACATTGAAATATGTCTATAGTTATGTGCCCCAGCTTCGATATTTCAGAAGTGATGTGTTGCAGACAGTCCAGATGGCGCCACATTACTAGGTTTGGTTTAGTTGCTTTTAACTAGATGGCGGAGCGAACACTGAATTGTAGAATTTCCGGCAATGCGGCATTCTGGGATTTTATCCTCGTTGTGAAGCTGAAGCAAAATGTACGGAGGCGGAGCACCAGTTCTTGTGTTGAGTAAGTTTCATAGAACTTTTAGTGATTCCATTTTTTAAATGTGTGAATGTGCTCCAACTGAGTATTAATTTCTATTTTTCAGATCAAAACACTAAACGAGAACAAGGCCGGAAGGTCCAACTCGGAAATGTCAGCGCTGCCAAGGTAAGCTAACTTGTCGCCATGTTGATGGGAGCACATGCTTCCACAAGTTCCAGTTCCAGAAGAATCTGGACTCGAACCACTGTCAGTGAGAGCAAAACCAAGATTTCTAATATTCGTTAATGTTGTCAATGAGTAATCGGTAAGGGTCTATTCGCATCCCCGTGAAACTTTATATTGAAATATGATCAGTTTAAGATATGCAATCATTTATATCAAGGTAATAAGTCGAAAGGGCGGATGTCAACTTGACAACTGTCAAGTCACAGTGTCAGTGTCACTGCACTGGAACTGTCAAAACGTTGTGACTCACCAATTCTGCTAGTCTTGACTCACGACTTGAGTGCCACTGACCTGAGTGTGGCAAACCGATACACAATCCTCGATTTAAAAAAAAAATAGAGAGCATTACTCCCCACCCCCACGTCATTGGGTAAATCTATTTATAATGTTTTATTTTGATTAAAATTGAAGGTTGAATTTTCTTCTGTGAGACTGTGGCACTAAGTTATTTACATGTTCGACAAGTAGCACTGCAATGTGATAATATAGCTATGTGCGAATACCGCCGAGGTTCGGCAATGATAGGTACATCACATGAACATTTGTTAATTGTTGCACAGTAGGCTACTGCAAATCGGTAGACAGACAGACAGCTGGGTACCCCAGTGTAAAATTTTCAAATTATTCCAAACATGCAAATTATAATTTCATTGGAAGCTCCAATGAATCAAAAGCAATATGCTTTTTGAATTTTTAAGATATTCCAAAAATTGAATGAGATATGTGCATTTGAAGTTTGTTGAATTTAAGATTTTTTGTATTAGCTAATGCACTAGAGAAGTGCCTTATTTAGTGCTGTCAAATGGACTAATTATAACATTTCTTTGTAGTTTCTTTATTAATGATCACATCCTGATCAAACTTCACACCAAGGTTCCTCTTTGTATACCAAATCACCCAGCTTATCAAAACTTATATAACAAAATTAGATCAAAGGAAAATGTAGGTTTCCATGGCAACCATAATTCATAACAAAAGACTGGACTGGGAGTAAGTTGATAATTTATTTACATCTTCAAGATTATTCGTAGCAGTATAGGTTTGTACAATCAATCATTTGTAAGTATACATAAGTGTTATACCACATGTCAGTTTAAGTCATATCATAAGAACACACAGGCTATGTTATTAAACACACACTCAAAGTTCCGGGTTCGATTCAACCGAAAAACCTCTAACACTCAGCCCTAGTAGCCTTATCGTAAGTACAAGAGGGAGGGAGGGTGGGGAAAAACCACCTTCCAGGTGTTTACTGTATGAGTGCCAGGACCAGGTGAGTTGGAGAGCCTAGGTATTTCCACCTCTATATATACTAAGGGTTTCCTTGGAGATTGTTGTTTACATTTGATTTGAATGCTTGGAGACATGAATGTGTCCTGACTACCGGACCTAGCAACACAGATGCAAAGTCCTTGGATCACAGATTGAATTGAGTGGTTATGGCAACGCATACAAGTTTTGTTTACATCACTTGGCAACACCAGTTTTGAAAGTCAGAGACCTATGTTGTGGGTTCAGTCATTCCAACAGAGTTCTTTGGCATTTTAAAAAAAGAACAAGAAATATGAATAAAATCTTAGTTTTTAACATAAATGATGATTTATATAACATACATAGATAGATCTTGGAATTCTAATTCTTTGAGATTGTCCATTAATAGTTGGAGATCAATTTGAATTTTATTTAAGTTCAAGTTTATAAATTTCAGTAGATACATATCAGCAAGGTATTTGATTTCTTTGAAACTATGAGACCATTAACTCTAGAATATGAGTTAACCCAGTTACTGATGATTTATGTAACATACATGTATAGAACTGGGAGTTCTAATTCTTTGAGATTGTCCAATAATAGTTGGAGATCAATTTGAATTTTTATTTAAGTTCATGTTTATAAATTTCATGAGATACAATTCAGCAAGGTATTTGATTTATTTTGAAACTAAGAGACCATTGTCTCTAGAATATGAGTTAACCTAATTACTGATGACTTATGTAACATATATAGATAGAACTGGGATTCCTAATTCTTTGAGATTGTCCATTAATAGTTGGAGATCAATTTGAATTTTATTTAAGTTCATGATTCTAAATTTCATTAGATACATATCAGTAAGGTATTTGATTTCTTTTTGAAACTATGAGACCATTATCTCTAGAGTATGAGTTAACCCAGTTTATCTATTATATTGCTTTAGAAGCTCAAACTAGTTAGTAGATATAACTTAATCTAAGTTTGAATCTATTTGTCAGTTTACAAAAGAACAAAAGATAGGAATAAATCCTAGTCTAAAATTACTGATGAATTATATAACATGCAGATAACTGGGAATTCTACTTCTTTGAGATTGTCCATTAAAAGTTGGAGATCAATTTGAATTTATTTAAGTTCTTGTTTATAAATTTCAGTAGATAAATATCAGCAAGGTAATTGATTCCTTTTGAAACTATGAGACCAGTATCTCCAGAATATGAGTTAACCCAGTTTATCTATTATTGTGCTTAGAAGCTCCATCTAGTTAGTAGATAGAACGTCATCTAAGTTCGGACCCATTTGTCAGTTTACCAAAGAACAATAGAGATGGATAAAATCCTAGTCTATAATTTACTGATTATTTATATAACATGCATAGATAGAACTGGGACTTCTAATTCTTTGAGAATGTCCACTAGTAGTCGGAGATCAACTTAAATTACATAATTTCATAGTTTATGACATTTTTATATTATTCCTTTTATATATTTATATGCTATCAGAACAGTATCTCCAGAGTATGAGTTTATCCAGTTGTCTATTTAGATTACTATAAGCCAATCCAGTTAGTAGAATAGGTCACACTATGTAATAGAATTACTTGGTTAATAAGGAGCTAAAATGAGTTTAACTGGGTTCTCTAAATTTTAGAGTTAATAACTTTCTTTTGATTATTTCTTTGCCTGTCAGCATAGTGTACAGAATAATAAGATCTAAGCTGTGAGTTAAACCAGTTCTTCATGTTTTAAATTTGTTCTGTTTTTGGCAACCAAGTAATTCAGTAGATGTGAGGTGACCAATTGTTATGAATTACTCATGTTACTACATAACATGCACAATACAATCACTCATGAGTCAACTGTAGCTCTTTTTAAATAATGGTCAGAGCCTGATAAAATTTCACATCAAGGTTCTTCTTGGTCTGGCAAATCACCTCAACTTATCAAACCTGATATTTTAAAAAATAGATCACAGAAAGATCTAGGTTTCCATGGCAACCATAATACAATCATGCCCACAACTGCAGTTTCTTTATTAATGGTTTGATCCTGATCAAACTTGACATCAAGGTTCTTCTTCGTATAGCAAATCACCCCAGCTTATCAAAACTGATATAAAAAAAATTAGATCACAGGAAATCCAGTCAAAAAGTCTGGTTCTTGTCCGTTGGCTATTCGTTAATGTACATTCTGTAATATATGTGTACGGTGCGTATAGCCGAGACCAGTATGACGTCATGACGCGTGACCTAGAGAGCGGCAAATAAACACTTGGATACTGGACGTCATGGAGTTCGCTTGTGTTACATGATACTACATGGTGTCAGATCGTGTACAGAAATCAAGGGACGCTCACAAGAAACCAAGTCACCATGGCACTTTCAGGCCTGAAACCGCCAATGCCGTTAAGCCTAGAAGGAAATCTGGCTATGAACTGACGGACATGGTATCGCGCATTTGAAATATACAGCATAGCCACAGGAGCAGCAACCAAGACAGAAAAAATACAATGCTGCATATTTTTACACATAGCCGGACCGGAGGCGCAAAAGTTGCACTCGACGTTCAGAATGCCGGAGAGCCAAAAAGACAAGATCGACCCCTTAATACAAGCATTTGAAGAATACTGTGTAAGGAAAACAAATATCACGGTTGTCAGGTATACATTCAACTCATATAATCAAACTATGAGTCGATGGACACTTACATCAGGGATTTAAGGCACCGAATATCATACTGCGATTACTCAGAAATGGAGGACTCATTGCTGTGTGACAGGCTGGTGTGCGGGGTGAGAGAGAAGAGGCTGCGAGATAAGTTACTGCAAACGCCCAACTTAACATTGGACAGATGCCTGGAAATGTGTCGACTGAGCGAAAACACACGCCCAACTACACCCGGAGGGAGGCAACCGTACGGAGGAGCAGGTAGATGCGGTGAGCAAGCAAGGAATCTACACATCACGGACGAGCAGGAATTCAGCAGCACCACGTGACCGCACATGGCACGACCGAGGGACACGTCCCTCTACACCGGGGACGACCTACACCCGATGCGGATACCAACATGGCGCTTCGACATGCCCAGCAGTGGACAAACAATGCATGTACTGCAAGCGCTACGGACACTTTCAAAAGGTTTGCAGAACCCGACGTGCAAGTCGAGCTCAAGTGAACGAATTGAGCACGAATAATGACCAACAAGACGAAGGGGATGAACACAACGGAGGAAATGACTTGTTCGTGGGCGAGATAACTACCGAGCCGTTACGCAGCAGCAACTTATGGTACGTGGAATATAAATTACAGAACATACCGGTTAACTTCAAACTAGACACTGGTTCCCAAGCTAATGTCATACCGCGTACTGTCTACAATGCTCTGAAAAATACCGTGTTGGAGCCTTCAAAGTGTTGTCTTGTCACTTATTCAGGTAATCGCATACGACCAGATGGAGAAGTCAATATCGTTGTTGGGGGCATGCCGTTGAAGTTTCAAGTGACAACTCATGGCACACCCATACTAGGAAAGGGGGCATGTGTGCAGCTTCAGCTGATCCGTCGAGTAGGAGAAATCACTGTACGAACAAAAAACGCAGTCACAACGAACAGTGCAGCTGAAGAATTGATAAAGAAATATGCTGACGTGTTCACAGGGCTGGGAAATATCAAGAGTAGGGCAAAAATACATATAGACCGTAATGTTGACCCAGTGATTGACCCGCCGAGGCAAATTCCTCATGCAATGGTAGACGAAGTGAAGCAGGAAATAGACAAAATGTTAAAATTAGGGGTTATTGTAAAGCAGGTTGAACCGACCCCATGGGTGAATTCAATAACTATTGTAAAGAAACCGAACAAAATTAGAGTCTGCCTTGACCCAACAAAGCTTAATAAAGCAATACTATGTACTCCATATCCGACCAGAACGATAGAGGAAGTTATACCGAAAGTAAGCAATGCCAAATATTTTTCGGTCATTGATGCCCATAGCGGCTACTGGCAGATAGAACTTGACACTGAGAGCTCGAAATTATGTACATTCAATACCCCATGGGGCCGGTTCAGGTACACACGGTTGCCGTTCGGCATCAAAACGGCGGGGGACATATTCATTGGGGAAATGAATAAAATATTAGTGGGCTTGACGGGTGTTAATGTAGTCGCGGATGACATATTGATATATGGGAATACGATTAAAGAACATAATGAGAACTTAGAAAATGTCTTAATCAGAGCTAGAGAAGCTAACTTGCGTCTGAACCCAGACAAATCCGTAATTTGTAAACCTGAAGTTAATTATGTAGGACACACATTAACACAAACAGGGTTGAAGCCAAATGCTGAACGTGTACGGGCCATTGTTGACATGCCCACTCCTACCGACAAAGCAGGAGTTCAACGCTTCTTGGGCATGGTAGGGTACATAGGCAAATTTATACTGAATTTATCCGAAATTTCAAAACCCCTAAGACAGGTGTTGTGTAAAGGTTCTGGCAAAATGAGCGAGAACAGGCATTTACTAAATTGAAGAAATTATTAATAACAGCACCTGTGCTAAAATATTACGATGTAAACGAGCAAATTACACTCCAAGTCGACGCTTGTAAGTCGGGCCTAGGGGCAGCCATATTCAGGACAATAAGCCTATTGCCATGGCGTCAAAAGCATTGGATAACTGCCAGTCGAGCTACACGGTAATAGAAAAAGAACTATTGGCAATGTGTTTTGGATGTCTTCGTTTTCATGAGTATATTTATGGGAAAGAAGTAATAATCGAAACTGATCACAAGCCACTTGTTGCAATCATGACAAAACCACTGCATATGTTGTCGGCCAGGATGCAACGGATGCGTATGAGGCTCCAAAATTATAATATCATAATGAAATACATAAAAGGAACTGAAATGTTTTTTGCAGACACCCTTTCACGGGCGCACACAACGAACACAGAACCAAATAATTTGTTTGACAACGACATCTCAATTGCCACGATAGACATTGCGGTGCACATTAACGACCGGATAGGTGCAGCCACACAGGCAGACACTACACTCATTGAGGTCACACGGTTAGTTCAAGATGGGTGGCCAGGGCAAAATAATTTAGTGAAAGCATGTGCAAAACCATTCTTTACATACAAAGATGAAATAGTTGGTAAAGATGGCATGCTGTTCAAAGGAAGACAGGTAATAATTCCTAGTAATCTACAAAAAGAAATTTTGAGTATATTGCATGAAACCCACTTAGGGATCGTTAAAAGTAAAGAGTTAGCCAGGGACAACGTGTTTTGGCCGGGCATGGGCCGGCAAATTGAAGACATGATAGCACGTTGCCAGACATGTCAGCATTATAGAAATTCTTTAAGCGCAGAACCAATGACACCACACGTCATACCCGATATTCCATTCAGTAAGGTGGGAGTTGACTTATTTCTATGCCAAGGGAAAACATATCTAATTTTAGTAGATTATTACTCAAAATTTCCCGAGGTGGTGGAACTACAGAAAACTGACTCGAAGGCAGTAATTGATTCACTAAAACAAATTTTTGGGCGCTACGGGATACCAACCACCCTAATATCAGACAACGGGCCACAATTTGCAAGCCACGAGTTCAAGGACTTTGTGAATACATATAACTTCGATCATATTTGTTCAAACCCATACTATCCAAAGAGTAATGGCCAAATAGAAAGGTACGTTCAAACCATAAAAAAGATGATGAAAAAAGCAGCTGAAAATAAGCAGGATTTCAATTTGTACTTGCTAAACTACCGTAATACTCCGCTAACAGACATGAAAGCGTCTCCAGCACAATTGCTCATGAGTCGTCGACTACGTTCTAAATTACCCACGACTAAAGCACATTTAAAACCACAAGCACAGGGGTAAAAAAAGACTGATATCCTCCACAGACAAGACAAACAAAAATACTATTACGACCTCAGAGCAGGCAAACCTCACAAACCGTTTCAGATCACGGACCAAGTCAAATATAGAACACATGAGGGTGAATGGATGGCAGGCACAATTACAAAAACAGATAGGACGAAGCCCAGAAATTACGAACTGAAAAATAGTGCAGGCAAGATCATACATCGAAACCGAGTACACATGTTCCAAATACCAGAAAGCAGCGACAACAGGAGCATGCATGCACACACAAGTGACTGCAAGCCGATTACAAAGTCTGAAGATAACAGTGTCGTGACCTTTCAAGACACCGCAACAGACATGCCTAACACATACCACACGAGGGCTGGGCGAGCATTGTGCCCACCTAGTCGACTAATAGAAAGTGATACCTTGAGTAAAATTACTTGTACTCCAAACTAAAACAAAACATGTTGAATTTTAAATGTTAGCATAACACAAACTCTGTTGGAGTTTTAGTCGTAAGCGTTAGAAGTTGTAAGGTTACAGTGAAACATGTAAACGTCATTGACAACACTATTGTATAATTGACCATATATATAAAAAAAAAAAAAAAAAAAAAGGGGGGGAAGATGTAATATATGTGTACGGTGCGTATAGCCGAGACCAGTATGACGTCATGACGCGTGACCTAGAGAGCGGCAAATAAACACTTGGATACTGGACGTCATGGAGTTCGCTTGTGTTACATGATACTACACATTCCATGTCCGTTTAGCGTCCGTAGAATTGGGAATTGTTTATAGAATATCATTAAACTTTGTATTTAAAACCCTTAGAATGAGCTCATTTCATTGGTGTAATCACCTAAGCTCTACTCCTATTATCCAATGAGTATTAGGCATGTGCCCATCACAGTATTTACCCGACTTTCGCTCCAGCCGATAATCATGAATATTTATTATTATTTGAGGATATTCATTTTTTAATCTACCATATTCATTTTTGTATACCTGTTTTCTATGTATTGACCAATTTTCATGAAAATTGGGTGATGAGCAGATGCATTGTTATGGTGCATAATAGGCTGTGCATAACATTCTGACCAAATAATCCAGTCAAAACTGCCTGACACCAACTTTTGGCTGCCAGATTCTAGAGTTGCGATTCCAGTTGTGGTCATTGTATGACCATTTTTAGGAAGAAAAAAATACTAAATTTTCACATTCTAATAGTTAACATGGACATTGCTACATCCGTTTTTGAAGCACCAAAGACTTAATGGGTATTTACCATTGAAAATGTTGATGGAATTGACTCTTAAAAACTATGCTAAGTCACTATAAACATACAATTCTGAGCCGTGCTGTACAGTCGCGGGCGATATATTTATTTATAAGAAGGAAAAATGCTAAATATTACTGTTCTTCCCTTTCTTGGCTCCTTATCTGCGAGTTCAGGGTTCAATGCACTCTGCTGCAGATGTAGTCGCAAAAAGTTGGGCGATAGTGGTGCCACGTGTGGATAGGAGGGTACCTAACATGGTGGTTTTGTTGTTGTAAAATCATTTATTCGGTGAATAAAGCAGTGTCAGTCCTAGCACTCTTGTCTCTTCTTTCAGCCGTATGTCACAAACATACCAGCTGTGAAGTTATATTAGTGACCAAGCTAGCTTTGGTTGTTTGTACACAGATTGATTGCAATGAAATACATTTTGTTTATTTGTAGATGATAGCGGATATTATCCGAACATGTCTGGGACCACGTTCGATGTTAAAGGTAAGATTAGGAAACAATTGGCCTTTACCTAATTTGTCTAAATCTATTGAAGTTGTGTGGGTGTGGTAAATCGTTGTTAGGTAATAACGATTATACTAATACAACAAAATTCTACCAGATCCTTTTTAGTTTTAATGCTGTAGAATTAGAAGTCTTTTCATTTTACAACCACGAACATACTTTTCAAATTGAAAACCTTATGCCTAGATTGGGATTCAAACCCACACTTACTGCCATGCCAAGGATATTGTAATAACCATTAGACTAGGCTTCCTGTGTCGATGGCCTTTCGCATGAGGTTAGTGCATGTCACTACATATATATCTAACAATCAGCAATGAAATATCTCTGCGATTTCGCGAATTTCCAGGATTTTTTCTGTCGGCCCCTACTGCAATGCCATAGTAGAATCAGTGTATAATGTTGTTTAACGCCACAGCACCATCAGCGTATATGCTTACTAATGTATCAGCGTATACTACTATAGTGGTCTGCACTGACCTCAGGCAAGGAGCCGCATAGACAGGTATGTGTGGGTAGTGTGTCGATATCATGGAGCCTAGGTGGTGTAATGGTTAGCACACTAGCCCGAAATGCAAAGAGATGTGGGTACGAGACCCTCTCTAGGTGCAATATTTCCTATTTTCATCACCCCCCCCCCCCCCCACGACACTGGTTGCCGTGACCATCATCATGTACAAGCTATGTGCTGTATAGTTGTTGAACCTACCCTGTGTATGTCTATATGGGTCACTCCTGAAAACTGGTCAGAAGTGTCACATGGAGAGTTAAAATCTAATTTTGAATTCTTAACATTTTTTTGGTTGCAAATGAAAGCTGGAAATGTCCTTACATATATGTAAAAAATCAAGGTGTAGTCCATGATTACGCTATGTCTTATGGCAGAATAAGATGTGTTGCTCAGATGTAGCACATGTTTAGGACACCACACAGTCTGCTTAATAAAAATCTAAGCAGAATTAAATAATTTCATACTTAGAAGCATATTAATCATGGCATAATATACAGAAATATGTAGTGCTTATATTGATCAAAAAAAAAGTAATTCCCAGCCATGGTTTATTCACTGAATAATCAGTGTACAATATTTGTGTGCCATCCAGACACCACTGATTACATCTGTGACGGAAATTTGTAATGTTATTTCTGAAGACATCAAATACATTTTTTTTAAATTTAAGCAGGCATACATGTTAATAAATACTTCCTTTTTGATTTTGAAACTGTTTTGTTTGATATATCAATACAATACAAGATGTTAGTAAGGATTCAAACATATCCCATGTGTCATGTTACAAATGGTTGACTGTAAAATCGGGTTTTTTGGTACAAAAACACTTCATAACTAAAAGGACCAAAGTTGCACACAGTTTATTTCCCTTATTTCTTACGTCAAATTTGAACATGAATATGAAAAGTATAAGGACAAAAATAAGTAGGAAGTTTTTTTATTGATGTTTTAAAATCCCATCCCATGCTGACCAGTTTTCAGGAGATTGACCCATATGTAAGTGCATTGCCTGTATGTATGTAATTGTGAACATTAAAAGACTTAGAATTCAAGTGGGACGAGTGTAGTGGTCTGCACTGACCTCTCAGGCAAGGAGTCGCATAGACAGGTAGGCATGGGTAGTGTGTCGATATCAGGGAGCCTAGGTGGTGTAATGGTTAGCACACTGACCCAGAATGCAAAGAGACCACTTTCATCCCTGAATAATGAATGGTATTTCTGGTGGCATAGAGACGTAACCTACTGTATAATAGACACTTTGATAATTAAAGACAATTTAGTTCATGCATTATATTTTGTTTACAGATGTTAATGGACCCTATGGGTGGAATCGTAATGACCAACGATGGAAACGCCATCCTCAGAGAGGTAAGTGGAAGTTTGATTGGGTTTAGTATATTATTAACATCACCAGACAGGATGGCCGAATGAGTTAGAGCGTCCGTCTCCCATGCTGGTAGATCGTGGGTTTGAGTCCCGGTCGAGTCAAACCAATGACTTTAAAATTGATACTTGTTGCTTCCTAGCCAGGCGCTCGGCATTATTAGGATAGGACAAGGACTGGTGTGCTCAATGTCAGGATAATGTGACTGAGTGGGATACCAGGTCATGGTGCCGGTGGCCTGGTTTCCCAGTGGGACAGCACTATAAAGTCGCCATGAGTGCGCACTGTCACAAGTCGGTACCTGTCCTGATATGACCTTAGATGTTGCTAGGATGTAAAACAACAACAAACAAACATCTGAAGTCATTCGGATGGGCATTATGTTGGCAGTGCAGACTTATGACAACTATTATAGTGTTTTTCCATTAAGGTTGCTAGTGCCAATCCCCGATATGCCTGTTATAGCCTACTGAGCAAACCGGTCCTTGCCCCATTCTAGTAAGCCGAATGCCAGGCTAGGTTGTGACAAATATAAACTTTATAGCGCATTGGTTTGAACCCTAACCATGTCGCATGGGAAGCCAATCAGCGCTCGTATCGGTTCTACTATGTGGTCCAATTCGCTATGTGTGTGTGGAAGGGATTCAGGTAAATCTACTGTCAAATACTTGCTCTTACTCGAAGTCATTTTGGGTATTAGTTGTTTTGTGATCTCTGCATTAAGGTGCTATCTCTGAAATTGAATGAAGTATAATTGTGGCCGATTAGGGGGGGATTAAGGTTATTGCTTGAATTACCTAATCTGGGTTATTGACTAATAGGGTGATACATTTGCAACAGGCAGAAATGTAAGCAAATTAATCTTTTCTTTCAGATTACAGTAGAACACCCTGCGGCAAAAACGATGATTGAAATTGCCCGGACACAGGATGAGGAGGTGGGAGATGGAACGACGTCCGTCATCATCCTTGGTAAGTACCTAGCTTCCCTCTACCTCCCAGCCCGACAACATTTGGACTCTCCATCCCTCTCCATTCTTCTCAATCCCTCTCCATTCCTCTCCATTCCTCTCCATTCTTCTCCATCCCTCTCCATTCTTCTCCATCCCTATCCCATCTCCGCGCGAAGAACCGGGTTAGAATAGTTCCTCTGCACCCCCTAGCAGATCGTAAATGGCGACAAATGGGGCTGCTCATTTGCCATGAGTCGCGCCTTGTGTTGGTGGAGGAAGGGATCCTGGTGCATGATGACTGCAAGGGGCAAAGGCTCCTTGTGGACCAACACTGCACTTTGGCCCCGACTTCATCTAGAAGAGAGGTTGGACTGGCCCGTTCCAATCAATCGTAACACACTAGTAAATAATGGTTCATTGAAATATTTGGTGCATGCACAATAAGAATTTGGCATATTAAAATGGTTCTATTTACTGTATGCAGTGACTGAAGTTGGAACTAAAAATTACATTTTGCTAACATTGACGATCCTGAAACTGAGTGATAATACCAGGATATTGCTGCACTTCTTAACCCTAGCCTGGTCCCCTGGCCTTTGGTTCAACAGAGGTCGCCACCTAGTGGAAAACATGGGTACTGGAACCCGACTACTCTTTACCTGGCCTTTAGAATGGCCACAGTGGTGACGTCTTGTGAAAAAAGGCCGTTTTCAGCGCATGTGCGGTCTGAATTACGAACTGGACTATTGTAAAGAGGTTTTCATTAGGATAAAGGCTGCCAAACATGGGGAGTTTGCAATTTCCAGGGGGGATGTGTGATTTCCTAGGAAATCACAACCCCCCCCCATGCCAATATATGGCGTGGGGGTTTGAGATTTACAGGTTTGCGATTTCCTGTTACACCGGGCGCTGTGGCCTAATCGGTAGAGCGCGGGCCTTGCATGTAGAAGTTCGGGAGTTTGGTCGAGTCAAACCAATGACTTTAAAATTGATACTTATCAGTTCCTAACCTGGCACTCTGCATTAATAGGGTAGGGCAAAGACTGGTTAGGTCAGTGTCAGGATGTGACTATGTGGGATAACGGGTCATGGTCCTGGGGATAGCACTATAAAGTCACCTTGGGTGTGCAATGTCACAAGTTGATAACCGTCCTGATATGACCTTATATGTTGCTGGAAGTGAAATCTCAGCAACCACATCTTATTTTAATCTACACAGGCCTTACATACCCTGCACTTTCTGCCTACATTTCTGATTAACAGTGTATTTCTTGCAGCTGGAGAGTTGATGTACGTCTCGATGCAGTTCTTAGAACAACAAATGCATCCAACAGTGATCATCTCTGCCTACCGACAGGCTCTGGAGGATCTGCTTGTAATCCTCAAGGACAAGATCAGCGTCAAAGTCGACGTAACAGACAGGTCTGAGATGTTGAAGATAGTCAAAAGCAGCTTGGGCACAAAGTTCATCAAGAAATGGTAGGTGGCTTTTATTTATAGAGCTCGCACAATCATACTTAGATACTGGTGCATTTATTAAACATGTGCTGCAACATACATGGGTATGCTGAGTCAATTTTATGTTTCTTTAAACATCTTTTTGAAAGAAAAACAGTTATTGATGAAGCCTACGATGTAAGAATTATTTTTGCATGTTTTCAATACAAAGTCAAGCATTTATGATAAGTTACTTCAAGCTAAAATAAGACCGATATAACAATCAAACTAAAATATATTTGTTAAATGGTATAAACCTACACCCATTGGACTGAAGCTTTAAGCAGATGAAGCGTTGAATGTTATTTTTAGCTGATTTAATAGAATCTGTTGAAGATGATGTCCAGAATTTCAATGTGCACACAAAAAGTAATTTGGCTGAATTCGTAGGACGCAGGCTTGCCATCGGAAGGTCTGGAGTGCCGGTCGGGTCAAACCAATGACGTACAAAATTGATACTCATTGCTACCCAGCCTGGCACTCGGCATTACTAGGATATGGCAAGGACTGGTTAGCTCAGTATCAGGATGGGATGTGAGTGGGAAATTGGGTCATGGTGCCAGGGTCTGGTCTCCCAGTGGGGCAGCAGTATAAAGCAGCAGTATAAAGTCGCCGTGAGTGAACAGTCATAAGTCCATACCTATCCTTATATGACCTTGTTTCCAGATGTAAAACCCCAAAAACAAACCTAAGAGTAATTTTGCGTGTGTTCACTATGAGTGTTAAATGAGCATTTCAAACTAAACTGATATATTTATATTTAAAATATGGAAGGTACTCCAAAGCATCTACTGCAACTTTAACTAGATTGCACAATGCTTAGAGGACCTGTAAAAAAAATCAATAGCAACTGGAATTTGACACGGGTCAGTACTAGTAACTGGAATGACACGTTGACCGTGCGCTCTCGTTGACCGTGCGCTCCCTTTAATAGGATGGACCTGGCGTGTAACATTGCACTTGAAGCCACGTCGACTGTCACCTTTGAAGAGAATGGAAAGCGTGAGATTGACATCAAACGCTACGCCAAGGTTGAAAAGGTAAGTCTGTTAGCATGCTTGGGAAAGTTTTTTTTGTTTAAAAGTTTTTTTACTAGCTGATATTCTTAGCTAAATTTATTCAGCTTTCATCGGAATCTTTTTGGTGTATTTTGAACAAGCTTGTAGCCGCTAATATTGTAAAGTGGGGATCTTCGCAGTTTTATCGCCTGGGTTCTTGCTCTATGGATGCCTGCAATGTGTGAAGTTCAGATACCGAAACCGTTAAACCATTAAAACCTTATGTGTTACTGTGCATAAAGAAAGGGAAAATTTATATTTTCTATTGAAAATACTACTTTTAATGCCCTTAAAATGCTTAAATTGCATGAGATTTTGGCGGCGTTGACCCCTGGGCCCCCATTGCGGCTATGTCCTAGACCCCAGCCGGGGCTGCCCCGAAACCACTGGCCGGTCATTTACGGATGGCCAATTACATCCCTGGATAAATCACTTGCCACCTGGTGACTCCAATGTGTATACCTGCCGATTCAGCTCATCGTTATATGTTGTAATAATTAGGGATAAAAGATGTCTGTTTTGTTGCTTTTGTTTTTTTACTGATCAACCTATTTATAATAGAAGAAAAATATGGCGGAAACTCAAAAGCGATCGAACTGTGCAGCTTTAGCATTGTTTTTCCACAAAGTTGTTGCTCAACGAATATTTCTGAAACTTTTTTGACTTTAATTAAATCCCTGTTTTCTCTTCCCCCTTTCCCCCCCCCCCCCCCCCCCCCCCCCCCCCCCCATCACACAGATCCCTGGTGGTGCTATGGAGGACTCGGAGGTGTTGAAAGGTGTGATGTTCAACAAGGACGTGGTTCACCCAAAGATGCGACGCAGGATTGAAAACCCGCGAATCCTGCTGCTCGACTGTAACCTCGAGTACAAGAAGGGCGAGAGCCAGACGAACGTAGAAATCACAGGGGATGGGGATTTCACGTAAGGAGCGCTCTTAGTATACTTTAAATGCGCTTGTGAAATATTAATGGACAAACTAGTCAAATTAAGCTTTCGAACATGTGGTATTATGAACTTCTTTTCTATACCATTTCCCCCAATATATCTATTTCTGGTTCTATGACACCCATAGCTGGTCAGCTCAGTATCATTATAATGTGACTGAGAGGGATATCGGGTCATGGCGCCGGCGGCCTGATCTCCCAGTATGGCAGTACTATGAAGTTGCCATAACTGAGCACTGTCACATGTCGGTACCCGTGCTGATATAACCATACTTGTTCCTAGGATGTAAACCCCCAGCAATCAAAACTGAAAATTAAGCGGTATTACTGGATTTTTTTTAAAGAAGGTATTTTGTTCTTTATGATTAGTTGATGTGAGGCTAATGTTAATTCCCCCAAATCATTTTAATAGTTCCCTTTTAAAGGAAATTGAAGAAAAACACGGGACTATGCCTTTAGAACCATTTTTAGTTTCATAACATTCTTTACTATAACTAAAAACAGCTTTAGACTTTTTAATAATCTTTCATTAAAACAAGTCTGAACGCTTCAGTAGACTTGAGGTGTTCGGTTTGTCGTTAACATAGTTTTATCTTATTTGTAAATGTGTATCAAGGAATAACAATGATGACTTCTGAACTTAAACCGTTGTCTGAAGATCAAGTGGTATAACTGAGTTGTGTCCTGTACCTTTAGTATCACGCCGCTTCTCTGGTGTATATTATTATTAATGACTGACCCATATATACATCAGGATGAAAGATCTCGATTTCACATATTTCCGCGAGTTTTGATGACAGCCCATTGGCCAATATTGTACTGCATTCACGCAGCACTATCAGCGTATGCCAATACCATACTACATCAGCAGCATAGGCCCATACTATGCTGCACCTTTTGCACTGTCTGTAGTAGATTTGGGCGACAGTAGTCACAAGAACAGTAGAGCGCTCGCCAAGGATAGTATGTTCTGATAGATCTGGGGAATGGTGCTAGGAGTGTATACGAAACCCGATGTCAGAATTATTCGCGACTCCCTAGCAATGCTAAGTCTGGGAGAATATCCGCATTCTCACACAAATTCATAGTCTGTTTCCCCTTCTAATAATCAGGGATGCAGAATTTCCGAATTTCAGTCTGGGGACATTTTTGATGTAGGTGTAAATTTGAGGAGAAATTAAAATGATGGGGGTACATTTCATGCAGACGTTTTGTACAATGTATATGACCAGGTCTGCCTAGAGGGCATTCTGCTGTCATTAATGGGACTGTATTACTATTATGGCCCACCTAACCGTCAATTTTTCCTCCCACACCACTATCATCCGTGAATAATAATAATAATAATAATTACTAGGATAACGATGTAGTTCTGGGTTTTCTTGTTTTAGTTTTTTAAATGCATTCTATTCCAATGGAAAGAGCTTGAATGGAACTTAAACATGGTAGCCATATAATTAGTCTTAATTGAATATGAAGAGAGAAAAAGGTTCTTACCATAAATTTTCGCTTTTTTGGTGTTGCCAGGGTCCATTTTCATCCCTGATAGGCGTTATTATTGCCATTTCTTCACATGTTCAGCTTTCTTACATCCGCTTCCCCAATGGCTGCTCACACCCCAATCCTAACCAGAATTAAGCTGAAAACGCTCCGTCATCCCCACACCTCTCCACCTCTTGTCTCATGTTGCACTATAACTCAACAGATTTACCATGTTTGGTTTACTGCTAAATTGCTCTATTTTGTTGTCAGAAAGTGGTGTCTTTAAACTTGGTCCTTTTCTCATGTCAAATCAGGTGCATACATATGGATCAGGGAACAACAATGATGACCTTTTAAACTTGAACTGATTGCCTGTGACGATCTAAGTGGTATTCCTGAGTTGTTGCCTCCTCTAAATGCACCAATTTCAACCTGCTGAATCTATTATTCTAACAAATAATAACAGGGATGAGAATTTTTCGACAGGTTTCTGTGGGTTTTTTCCCTCCCCATCTTTGTATGGGTCATTGTCCCTGTAGGCTAATAGATTTAGTGGAATTCCGATTTCATCCTGATTTGTTATTGGAGGTGACTCCAGGGTACGGCAATAACTTTTTTTCTCCCCACTTGCCCCATTGGGCAAGTGACTGAATTTTCTATTGCCCAGTTGGCAAAACTACTTGCCCAAGTCCAAGTCAGCCAATTGAAACTGAAATCTGCGACTGCAGATCAGAAAAATAATGACTTCCCCGTTCGTGCAGATCACCAAGAACTTCACCTACCTGATCGAGTAAACTAGGTTCCCCGGGCAACTGGGCAGTCCTTATTGTCCTACCGTGCACTGACTCATTCCTGTAGTATTGTAAAAGTGTATAGAGTGCGCTAAACAATGATACTCGTCTTGGCCACAGCCGAATCCTACAGTTGGAGGAGAGTTACATAGAGGCTATATGTGCCGACATCATCGCCGTCAAGCCGGACCTGGTGATCACCGAGAAGGGCGTGTCTGACCTAGCACAGCACTTCCTCGTCAAGGCGGACATCTCCGTCATCAGGCGCCTGCGCAAGTCCGACAACAACAGAGTCGCACGGTAGGTTGAGCCTTGGGGCACCGGATGGAATAGCTGAATCTGTAACTAGTGTAAGAGCGCTAGCTGGCCTCACAGCGACTCAAGCCAAGAACTTACAGAATTTATACTTGGCGCTACCTAGCCTTGCGTTCGGCATTACTAGGATAGGGCAAGTATCATGATAATGTGAGTGAATGGTATATTGTGTCACCGTGTTGGTGACCCAGACTCCCATTGAGGCAGCACTATGTATGAAGTCGCTATGAGTGTGCTGTCACAAGTCGGTACCCATCCTGATATGACCTTTGGTGTTACTCGGATATAAAACCCTCAATGAACAAATGTCTCTGTTTTGATTAGTTCAGTGCTGCCTCCTGAGTCTTGACCACTGTCGTGTTGAAGGCGGTCGCATGCACAGTCCCGGGTACGCGATGTTTGGGTAATGTTGACTACTGTATAAATGAGTAGTTTGTGAAATAGTATTCTTCATTTAAAAAGCAAACAAACTTCACTAATAGCCCGATAGGTTATCATTCTAATGTGAAGCTTGACAGTTTATATATATATATATATAACAATGTAAAGCACCTTGCTTTTTCTAGTATTTTAACAAAACCATATTAACTGTGCAAACCCCTCCCTTTGTGAGTCGCGTATAATCTGATTGCCCAGTGTGTGGAGGAACTCAATAGAGGTGTATTCTGCAAGTAGTTTATTCTTTCAAGACATGTTTTGGTGTAAAACTAAAAGGGATAGTATCCATTTGCACATTAAAATTTAATTTTGAGTCATATAATGAATACAACGTGCATAGTTATTTCCTAGTTTGATCCTTTTGGGTTTCTGCCATATTTCTTGGTAAATATATGAGGTTGATAATTGTAATCTACTTTAATTTGCTACACTCGGCTAACAGAAGAAAGAAGAGACTGGTTTTAAGGAATTTAATCAAAAGTAATCGTCACCAATGAGGTTGAGCAGTTTCGTGGCCAGTGGGTGGCAGAGACCCGAATGTTCATCAATTGCTGACAGGAGCAAGAACGAGGCAAGACCTCAGTATTCATAGATGAGCACCAGTAGGCAGGCGTAGGAAGATGAATCAGTGCTCACCCCCTAAGATGGGTGGGTGGGAAAGCGAAGTGTACTGCAGAGCATGCGGGGTGAAAGTGAGTGGTAGGCGAACAGTCAGGAGTGAAGAAGACAGAAATAAACATAGCCTCGTGAGCAAATTACCCATGTTAGCCTCGGCCAACATTTCCAATTTACTTTGAAGTAACTTTATTTTAGAGGGTTAACTTTGGGAATATTTAAATTGAAAACATGCTATATTAATGGCATGCATGTTGATATGTTGGACACCATAGGCTTGAATAATAACAATTTCTATTAAATTGACTTGTGTTCCCTAATAAAGTTCAATGCAGCAATAAATATTTAATTTTGTACGAGTTGGATATGCAACATCAAATCTAGGCATGTGTTTTTTTGTCTAATTTAGATAATTAGATTCTTTCAACGGACTGCAACATTAACTTTCTTTACTAATACCGAACGCGGTGCCTGAATCGGTAGAGCGCAGGCTTCCCGTGTGGGAGATCGGAAGTTCGACTCCCACTCGAGTCAAACCAATGACTTAAAAATTGATGCTTGTAGTTTCCTAGCTTGGCACTCACCATTAATAGGATAGGGCAAGGACTGGTTTGCTCAATGTCTGGATAATGTGACTGCGTGGGATATCGGGTCATGGTGCTGGCACTGTCACAACTCAGTACTCGTCCTGATATGACCTTAGATGTTGCCAGGATGTCAAATTCCAACAACCCAATTTGAATCATGCCATAAATTGGTCAGTATGAGCTAACTATATTCGGGGCATGCTTTCCTGTGTAGGGCATGTGGAGCAATCGTCGTGAACCGTACAGATGAAATCAAGGACGAGGATGTCGGACTGGGGTGCGGGCTGTTTGAGGTGAAGAAGATTGGAGACGAGTAAGTGACATGCTTGTATGTTATAGCACTGAAGCCACTTACACCAGCCGGCGTGAGATAATATTGTGACTCCCATAATAAATCAAATGACTCCTCAGTCACTTTATTATGCATAATAAAGCAACTCACCCCCACCCTCTGTCATGTTGTGACTGTAGGTCAATGGATTTTTGTGGTTGGTTATGGGATATGTCGACTCTATGTTATTTTTAAGACATGTATAAGCTACTTATTTTGATGTATGTAACTACTTATTTTCATGTATGTAACAGCTGATATCGTTAGCATTGTGAAGTGACAGAATTTGTTCAATTTCATTAGCGATCGCTGTATTTTTGTCTTACTTTTATTCGAAATAAGACAAAATCGTCTGCATGACCACAACTTTTCAGTCTCATAGTGTAATTTGGATATATGTGTGCGCGTGTGTGTAACAAATCGTATGTCTCATTTACCAATATCTACATATTATATAGTCAGTTGCTGTTGACTGCCTAGTTGCGTGAAATGTACTTATGTAACGATGTGGACAATACCAGCTCTTCCCTTGTTGACTGAAACTGAACTATCACACCATGTCGGCATCTATATGTAAATTGCCTGTAGCCACTACCGAATCAAACTAATTGTGAAGTACCGGGTATCAGTAGTCACCAGCCAGTCTTTGTACCACGTAGATGACCAATCATCACAGGCTGCTTGTAGGGCATTCAGAATGTCATTGCTGTGACCGTATCGTCTAGTGATGGGTTATCAATGTGTTTGCAGGTCATTGTTGTTACCTTATCGCCTACCGCCACATGGATTCCCCCATTTTCTTACCCGAGACGGCTTTCCCTCCTATTTCGGTGATTTCTATCGGTGATGCCCCTTTGTTCTGACTGCAGGTACTTCTCGTACATCATCAACTGCAAGGACCCGAAGGCGTGCACGATCCTGCTGCGTGGGGCCTCCAAGGATGTGCTGAACGAAGTGGAGCGCAACCTACAGGACGCCATGAACGTGGCGCGCAACGTCATGGTCGACGCGCGGCTAGTGCCCGGCGGGGGGGCCGTCGAAATGGCCCTCGCCCATGTAAGTGTGAACCCTAACCCTACTCTCCCTTCCCTTCCCTTCCCCTCCTTCCCCTCTCAACCTCACTTCCCCTCCCCTCCCCTTCTCTCTTAGTCTCTCATCTCTATGTAAGCTATTGAGATATCTATCCTACAAGTTGTCATGACTTGCATATGTTTTTTATTACAAAATGCCACTATTTATATCCATGCGACAGCTGTGACTGAACTGTTCTCCCAGTGTTCATGACTTGCTTGTTTAGCAAAGTGCCACTATTTACATTTAAGAAACAGTTGCTATTGACCCGTCTACTCGTGTTCTTAACAAATTGCGACCCATTAGCAATCTGCAGTAGATGTTTTGATCCTGGATACTCATGCTCCCCTCGCCTTCTGTGCCTGTTGGTGGAGCTGTGTGCTTATTGTGCTACCCTTGGTTGCGCCCCCAGGAGCTGAACGAGAAGGCGAAGACCATCACTGGCGTGGCGCAATGGCCATTCAAGGCTCTTGCCAAGGCGCTGGAGGTGATCCCCCGGACATTGATCCAGAACTGTGGTGCCAGCACCATCAGGACCCTCACCACACTTAGGGTAAGGCAAATATAGCCCTCTTTTTGGTCTATTTAAATGAAAACGGGGAGCGGGGGTATTTAAAGGACATTGTTTCTGACACCCTGCATGCACTTATTACAATAACAAATTCTTCTTTTTTAAAGTCTTCGGTTGATTTGGTTTGAAATTGGTTATGAAAACTAGTTTTGAGGCTTTCAGGATATTAGGACTTTCCGGGTTTGGGGGGGGGGGGGGAAGTTATGGAAATCTGGCAGCCCAACTTGTATGAATTTGTGTTTGGTATTGGCTAGTGATGGGTGTAAGATATTTTGGTATGGGGGTTGTGGGTAATGAGACTTAAGTTAATTCGAAATAAGTGGTCCTATTTAAAGTAAAAACCCCAATGTTAAGCCGGTCTGCTTAATACTTTGAATAGGCTGGCTGCATAGTGCTTGAAATCATATTTCAATGCCACCATTCTTCTGAATAGATGAGATCACCGTTCCGACTGCGCATACGCTGAAAACGGCATTGGCAGCTAAGCAAATGCGTCTGGCCATTGAGTTTGCCGATACGCATAGGGCAAAACTTCGATTTTATTCAAAATGAATAAAAATACATAACAATTTGGCATAAACATGTATGCACACATGCAATATAATGATCTGATAAATATAGCTAAGACCAAACTAGCCATAGTTAAACATTTTGAGCTAAGAAACATAATTCCACACAAAACAATCAATCACTGATATCCACATCACCATTATTAATTCTGGTTCTAAATATTAAAATCCCAAATGTGTCAACATACACTTGTTTCAGAGAAATATATAACCAATAGTTGATTTAACCCTATTCATTTTCTAGTTGTACATGTCATTAGCCATAGGATATAAATAAATAAAAACATTACAAAAATAAGTAAGACTGACTCTGGCTATGGCTCTAACACTAATCTGAGTGCCCAGATTTGTCTAAATTAAATGCACATGGCATAAGATGTGCTGAGTATATTGATGTAAATGCAATGCTGGATAAAAGATTAATATCTTAATTTATTATATATATATTTTTAGTTGGTATTCTATGTTTCAAACAAGAGCTGAGATGAGCTGTAACTAGCACATTTCATAGCTTCACCCAGTGTATTTGCATGTGCCATGTGTTTCTCACGGGTTTGTTTTTCTTCTACACATCCCACAATGCACCGCACGGCTGGAATGTGATGTACTCTATTATGGATGCATTTCTTTTGGTTGATCAGGGATGAAATACCTGCGATTTCGCGTATTTCCGCGATTTTTTTTATATTCTCTAATTAGCTGTTACAAAATGCCAGGGATATATATGACAGCAGTTGGTCAGTCAGAATCTCCTATGCATGGGGTGACCTGTCCTAATATCAGGGATGAAAGATCTGCGCGAAATTTCCGGGATTTTTCAATCCTGCAGCATGAACAACGTATAGGCCCAACTAATACATTGTTTTACGCTGCAGCACCATCAGCCTATACTACTAATAAATGCTTCAAACGGCGCAGCACTATCAGTGTATACTACTAATAAATGCTTCAAATGGCGCAGCACTATCAGCGTATACCAATATATATGAAGCCAGACTTCTGGAAATTGTCTGTGATTCCTTGACAATGCTAAACCTATGGGAGAATATCAGCATTTCCGGTTTTTTCCCCCCCGGAGACCACTTTCATCCCTGTAATATGACTAGATGTTGCTAGGACATAGACATGAAATGAACAAACAAAAGCCAGTAGTGGCTTTCTGCGAAAACGTGGAACGTCTCCCATTGGCTTAGCACTGTCAGAGAACCGGGGGGGGGGGGTGGGGGGGAACTCCCCGAAGTCAGGTTTCATACCGTACTCTACAAGTGTAGTTTTTCCACCGTGTCTATGAACAGTCATTACATCTCGCCATTTAAAATGACCACTCATCGATTTCAGCTCTCCCTCCCCCTCCCTCCCCCCCCCCCGTATTTGATATGTTTTCTCTCCCCTCTCCTCCCCCTTCCCCCATTCTTGAAGGAGTGGCATTATAATTGGAAGTCAACTTGACGATCGTCTCCCGCCACCTGTCCATAAATACATGGTCGCTAATAAATGTATCTTATTTGTTATCAGGCCAAGCACGCGACTGCCTCCAACACGACATGGGGCATTGATGGCGATGCTGGCACTATTGTCAACATGGACGATTTCGGAGTGTGGGAACCTTACTCAGTCAAGGCACAAACTTACAAAACATCCATCGAGGTATGTCCTCGTAGATCCATCTAATCACTATTTCATGTGTGTGTGTCGGGGGGGGGGGGGGGGGCATTTGACATAAACTTGGAACATTTCAGATTTGTGTGTAAATTTCAATGTCAACAGGTGACAGAAAGAAAGTGGCTACCTTCCCCCGTAAATATGGCATTTGCTGCCGACACGGCATTAAAGCTGCATAGCGTGATGAAAGCATGAAGTTACTTCAAACTATTTTAAAAGTAAAGTCGATCATTACACATAAAATTTGAGAAGCTCAAAACCATCGGACTATGCAACCCAACTAGGTGATGGGGAAAATGTCCTGGATGTGTTGTCCTACATGTAATATTTTGTTTAATCTCTTGACCATGGATCAATCAATCAATAGTTCCGTCCTCTAGTCGAGGGTTGGATGCAATGGTTCTCCACTTGTCCCGATGGTGTGCTGTTCTGATAGACTGAATAATTCAAGCCTGTCCACTGTGAAATATTTGTAAACCATGATGTTCTCCCTCTCCCTCTCCCTCTCCCTCTCCCTCTCCCTCTCCCTCTCCCTCTCCCTCTCCCTCTCCCTCTCCCTCTCCCTCTCCCTCTGCTGCCATTCACCTTCCCTTCCAACAATGTACGGTATATTGAACTCTGACGAATGATGTGGCCAAAATAAATAAGTTTCTTTGTCTGTATAGTGGCAAACAAGCTTTTCTTATTTTTTATTTTTCTGAGATTGGATAAGGCAAGACAAAAGAAAATAAGGTTTCTTAGGTGTCAATTTTGATATTTTCCCCCCCTCCCCAATTTATGAAGAAATTATCAAATAAAACAATTAAATCCCACCGCGCCATATTTCAATTTCTGCCCCGTTATGGGTTTAAGTCCTAACGTTTACACTCAGTTTTGCAGTCAATTTCATGAACAAATGTTATTTAATATATATTTTTTAATTAAAAAAATCCCGCCTGCTCCAAATTCTCACTAGGGGGTCCTTTACAATTATCGACCTTTTCACAAACATACAAGCCGTACGTTTAGGGTAGGAGGGTTATATATATGTACTCTTGTGAAATGTTGATAATTGTGAAGAACCCCTAATGTACTTTAGAAACAGATGTGTCTCGTGACTAACCTCGTTTCCTGTCTACAGACGGCCATCCTTCTGCTGCGTATCGACGACATCGTGTCGGGAACCAAGAAGCAGTTCGACTCGGGCCCGATGGACGGGCCACAGCCCGGCATGCCGGCCGGCGAGTAGGTCTTCCCGGCGCCCTGTAGGCCCGGGCGCCGTGTGAGCAGCGCTCCGCCCCGTCAGCCCTCCTCACAGGAGGTCTGAGTGATGCCGAGGTGCATCTCAGCCGGGCGCGTCGAGGCCTCACCGGGGTGCAGCCCGTCCTCAGAGCCCACAGTTGTCTGTGAGGGCGCGACACGCTCACTCAATACTTGAAGACTATTTATAACGCTGAGTGACAGGTTATTTAACAAAGCTGCCACAGGACCAAAGGACCGAGTGGGTTACATACTTTTTTCTTTTGTTGTTGTTGGTTAATAGCAGCAAATCATGATTAGATATCAAAACTTTTCACTTGTACCAGTATTGTTCTTGCATACTGCTCATTCATTATGCTTCAACTTCACAAATGTTTGGATAACCGAGGATTTCGTGTTTTGTGTGTGGATATTTTGCAATAAAATTCCTAGTTTAAAAAAAACCCAAAGAAAACTTGTCTTAATTGCTGGCAGGAGGTTGTGGGTTCGAACACCAATCGCATTAAACCAATGACAGAATTGTTAGTTGTCACTATCTAGCCGGGTGCTGGGCATTACTAGGATAGGCAAGCACTAATCTGATCATTATCCAGATAATGTGGCTGGTATGAGTCGTTCCCAGATGTTGTGTACGACTTTTGTGATATGGAAACCGAATTGAAAACATCACAAATAATAGCAAAATCAATATTTATATTTAGTGCATGTCAGTTGAAACTTAGTTTTTTCACCTTTAATTTTGATCTCATATAAATTGAGAAAACCGTTAAAATTAGCCGTGTAATACATCCACCCATAACATTTTAACATCCATGACCTCATTTTAATGCTCACAAGTTCCAACAAGTTTTGATTGATTACAGTTAAACAAAAAATATCCAAGACAAAATCATTAACATTGTAACGTGGAAACCAAATGTGTGGTACAGTTTCTGAGAACCCATATCGAGTCACGATACTGGTCCCCTGATCTCTTGTCCGGCAGCTCCCATGAATGCACAGCCAGAAGTCCGGATCTGGCCTTAATTATTACTAGGTCGTAAAACCACAACAATTAAGCAGTATGGCTCTGATTTGTTTTGTTTTTTAAGGCTAATTTAAGTCTTGCTTTGAAGGGAAAATTGTGTAGCCTGTTGAACTTAATCCCTGTTTACTGGCGATCCCCCATATTGGAACATAAAATATATCCATTTTGAATGTTAGAAATTCTAGCTACTTATTTAGGGTTAGTTAATCCGTCAACCCTCTAGGCTGTTATTTTCAGTGTAGCTTTAACGTCCTGGAAATAGTTGTCTATTTTTTCATTCCGTTAATCAAATTTCTACGCCCGAGAGTTCAGTTTTAAATCTGCGTAGTTCAGTGTAAACATTTTGGGAACCCTAGATTTTATCCTATTTACAGGGTTGCCATACATCAGATGTGTAAGACACAACTCTCCATAATTAAGTTTGTTTTACATCCTAGCAACATCTAAGGTCATCATGATGGGTACCGACTTGTGACTGCGCACTCATGGTGAATTTATAGTGCTGCCCCACTGGAAGACCAGGCCGCCAGCACCATGACCTGATATCCCACTCAGTCACATTATCCTGACACTGAGCCAACCAGTCCTTGCCCTATCATAATAATGCAGAGCGCCAGGCTAGGAAGCAACAACACTTTTAAGTCATTGGTTTGACTCGACCAGGGTTTGAACCCATGATCTACCAACACGGAAGACGGACGCTCTAACTCATTCGGCCATCCCGTCTGGTCTCCATAATTAAAGTTGCATGGTCCGATGGCACTTGAATTTTTGTCTTATTTTTTAGATAAATATATCAAATTGATCGTTACAAGCTACTAATCATTAGTCCGGAGTGATTTTGATTAAAGATGATTAGTTTTGAAGTAATATGAGCTGAAAGAACCAAAAATAATTTCGACAAGCTTGTCAAAAGTCCTGTGGCTATGACCCAGATGGTCATCTCGCGCTGACCACGTGATGTGAGATGACCTGGAACCTTGCAGGACTGTAGGTAGGTATTTCTGTTTGGATGTGCACATTCTGGGAAAGGATTAGTGCCATAGGCCCATGTCACTATGGTTTTTAACTAAAAATATAATGTGTCTGTTGTCTGCTTGTGTCTGATGTATGTATGTATCTGTGTGTATCTCTGTGTGGGTATGTGTATGTGTGGGTATGTATGTGTCTGTTTGTCTCTGTGTATGTGTGCAGGTATGTGTGTGTATGTATATATGTGTCTGTATGCCTCTGTCTGTCATATCCCCTTCCCTCTATGGCCCTGCACAGTAGGCCCACTTGGTTGGGGGGGGGGGAGGCTAATGAGGTCACGAGATTGGCCCAGTTGGTTATGGCCTCCCTGCATAATGGGTGTTTCAAAGTGAGTGTCTAAAGGGGTGAGCTTATAAATTCACTGGTTATTCTGTATATGCTGTCCCAAATCATTAGCTAATACACCAGTATCTAAGTTAGATATATAGGATCAAATGTAAGTAGTTGTTTTAATTTTGACAAAATTATATTTCATCGGACCATGCAACTTTAAGCATTTTGAGCTAAGAAACATACAATTTCAGTCATTTTATGTTTACATCACCATTAGACATAAGTAATTCTTGTTCTAAATATTAAAATGTCAAATGTGTCAACAAAAACAATGTCTGATTAACCCTACCCATTTCCTAACCCAACAAATGTCATTAACCATAGGATATAAATAAAAACATCAATTCAATGAGTAAAACTGACTCTGGCTAACACTAGTTGAGTGCCCAGATTTTTCTCAATCTAAATGCAGATGGTATAAGATATGCTGATTATATTGATCTAAATGCAATGCTAAATATAAGATTAACATCTTAATTTATTATATACATTTTTTTTAGTTGGTATTTTATGTTTCAAACATGAGATGAGCTGAAACTAGCACATTTCATAGCTGCACCCAGTGTCTTAGGATTAGCCGTGTGCTTCACCGGGGTTTGTTTATCTCTCACGCATCCCACAATGCACTGCGTGGCTGGAATGGCGATGTCTATTAAGCATGTATTGCTCTATAGAAAATAGTACTATGTCAGTTTAATAGAACATGTTACTTCTTAATAGTATGGCCTTTCGATATGCAGTGATCATTTTGCAGGTTTTCATGGTTTTCATTTACAATAGCTCCATATATATATAATTAACAAATACATATTAGTCATGATTTTACGTTTATTGGAATGCCTACGGTATTAACATACATTAAGAATACGCCTATTATAACAATAAAAACCACCGTAAAAGTGTGCGTTGATTGATGTGAGGGGCTGTATAACAATGGAAATTATGCATAAGTCAACTATTGCCACTATTGCCAATCATACAATAATGAACGTATATACAACTCATAAAACAAGGCTTCAGGACTCGATTATCCCAGCATGATTATTAAGATAACCGACGTGAAATAGTTAATATGCCAACACCTTAAAAAGTTAGTATTAATGTAGCCACGTCGACCAAAAGTGTCATCCCTATAACGTAGTTTTTAAAAAAAGAACTAAAATCTAAATAAAACCAATCAACCTAAAAGGAATTTATCAAACCTAAAAACAGGTTACAACCACTAATTACGTACTAAACGTGATAACAATTTTCTTCACCCGAATAAACACTACATATATCGATTGACTGAATTAGTTAAGTTAATATTTTGCACAATACATGTGCATCTGTCAGTACAGACAGTCAATAAGGCCCATAGAAAAGCAGGCTCTGAGAGTGCAGATTGGCGTTTGGGTGGAATATCCAAGGCCGCATTCAAGGTATGCTTCCGAGGTGCCTGGGAGAAATTCCTGACGTCATGCTAGTCTGAATGACTTTAGTTATTGGTCGCCTCAAAAATGGAAAAGAAGAGCTCGAATTGGCTGAAACCACTGAATTCGACGGCCATTTTCGAGGTGCTTTTTGCCTCCTACCTGAAAAGGGAGATGTCTCCGAGTTGACTCGGAGGCGTACCCTGAACGCAAACAGGCCAAAAAGACATCTCCGAGTCAACTCGGAGGCGTACCCTGAACGCAGCCCTGGTAGTGAGTGGTTAAAAAAAAAACAATACGACATGTGACGTGACGTCACAACCACAAAGTCATGGTGATTGAGGTGAGGGAATTTACAAATGGGAAATATTGCGCCTAGAGCGGCACTCAAACCCACACTTCTGCCATTCTGAGGCTATCGTCCTAACCATTAGCTTATCTAGGATCCCCGATGCACTAAACCTACCTACCTCTCTCTATCTGTGCATATGGCATGTCATTTCACCTGAGGCGACAATAGCCTGAGAGTAAAAGGCTGAGTATGTCCGTACAGGTCTACACACTTGATATATGATATCATCGTAAATCTCAAAACCAGACTCTTTTAATCATCAAAGTAAATCGCTATTTAGTAGTTCTTACGCTAATAATTTCAACGTTTTCCGTTAAAAAAAAGAATTGTCGTAAAATAAAATACAACTAGAGTATATAGCGCTATACCACCAACAGTACATCTTTGAGTTTCTGACACAATTATGATGCATAATATCAATTTGAAAATGATTTGGAGATATTAGGCTGATCAGCTAATCTGCATGATGTTGCATAAATTTAGCAGAAACACAAAACTTCATATCTAATTATGATGTACCCATTACATTGAAATCAATACATATAAATCAATAAGAAGCATAGAAGTAAGTTAAGTGTAGTAACGACGTGTACAAGAGAACACTTAAAAAAGTTAAATAAAAAGATAAAAAGAATTTCTCACCATAGAAACAATAGTTAAGGCTAGGCTGAGACATAAGGTTTCATAATACAGCGGCAAGGGATCTGAAATAGATGGGGAGTTTTTCACAGTACCTAAATCAGCCGTAAAATATACAATTTGTAGTAATAAGTTCAAGTTTGTTTCATCACGGTTGACTTTTTATCACAGTTTGTTGACAAAACAAGGGCTGCCTTGTGTGTTCTTGTACCCGGCATGAACTCTGCTGTAACCCCACACCACCTTCTACGTAGCCAACGCTCAAACATGGAAGCGAAAGGAGCTGAGGAGCAAGAGGAAGAAAAAAACAGGTGTTAGCATTCTGTAAGACGCGGTGGCTGAATTGGTAAGAGCGCAGGCTTCCTGTGCGGATGGTTCGGGAGTTGGAATCCTGACCGAATCAAACCAATGGCATATCAAATTTATATTTGTCGCTACCTAGCCTGGCACTTGGCATTACTAGGATAGGGCACGGACTGGTTAACTCAGTATTAGGATAATGTGATTTGAGCGGGAAATCGAGTCATGGTGCATGTGGCCTGGGTCGCGTTCAGGGCCCATATTCACGACGCGGTGTTAGCTTACACTCGGTGTGTTTGCGCTAACACCACTCCTTGCATACTGAGTTTTCGCCGCTAACCCAGAAATCCCGGCCAAAACCAGTTTTGGCTCGCTAACACCGCGTCATGCATACGGCCCCAGGGTCCGTCTCGGAGGCGCCCGTGACATCAGGCTAGTCTGAACAACAACAGCAGTTGGTCGCCTCGAAAATGGCCGCCCCCATAGGCGGTGGCCATTTGCAATCGAAATGCTGTGCTCTGATTGGATGAAACCACTGCATGCGGCAGCCATTTTCGAGGCGCTTTTTGTCTCCAACCTGAAAAGGGAGGCGTCGCCGAGACGGACCCTGAACGCAAATAGACCAAAAAGCATCGCCGAGACGTCGCCGAGACGCCTCCGAGACGGACCCTGAACATGGCCCAGGTCTCCAAGTGGGGCAGCACTAATATAAAGTTACCATGAGTGTGCACTGTGGCCATCCTGATGACCTTAGATGTTGCCAGGATGTAAAAATACACAAACAGCAAGCACACTCCGTAAATCCATCGACTATATTCACCTGATTGATACATAGAACTAGTGTGAACTGAAACATCACACTGAGATATTCAAAAGCTCAAAGCCAACGAGACAAAAAAGCACTGGCACAGCTAAACTGGAAATACACTTGGTTATGTTTATGTGGCCAGTTGTAAGATTAAGCACTTGGCCGTATATAGAAAGACATTTTGGGACTAAACCAAAGTGGTCCTAATTACTGAATTGCCGATACATCATGATATACAGATCTGCATACTGCATTATAGTAGTTAATACCACCACTCTTTCTCTCGGCACTCCCCTGCCTGGACATTAATTACATAATCGACCATGTCTAATTAAACCACCCCTCTGCGTAAACTAACATATGCAGGTGCGCAATTGGTTACAGTAGCCATATTCTCGTTTCAGTGGCAATGGGCGTCGATCACTTGGTTTAAAGAATTAATTGAGAGAGAAAAACATAAGGGGGGGGTGGGGAAGTCCCCAACAGTTTCAAAGTCACGAAGCACACTTACTTGACAAAATCGGGGGCCTTGGAGATGACATGTTCAAATTCAGCAAATGACAGAGAGTCATCTTCATCAAGGTCAGCCTCCAAGAATATCTGTTACGGTGAATATACATCAACATACAACATACATCAATTATAATTTTGTAGCCATGAAGGTGAATTATTTAGTACGTACCCACACTACATTACATGCATTACATTACAAACACAGACACACATACACGCATACACGCACACACACACATACATACATACATAGATACATACATACATATACATACATACATACATACATACATACATACATACATACATACATACATACATACATACATACATACATCACACAGTTCTCATGTGCAGAGTTGTGTAACACTAATAGGCTTGATCAACCAGAAATTTGAAATGATTACAGACGCGTTCTAATTTAACACAGTAGTGCCTCTACTTGGCCAAATATCATTAGTACCATATGGAATCACAAGAATATTACAAAACAACTGCAAAATAAATAGCAAAATAACACTGTAAATATACATTATTAAAAATGAAAGACATAATTTTAAATTTGTATAGATATTATAATAATACTTGTAGGATGGAGTGGATTTCAAAAGTTTGTTCATTTGTTGTTGTTTTATATCCTAGCAACGGGTACCGACTTGTGACAGTATGCATTCATGGCAACTTTTATAGTGCTGCCCCACTGGGAAATCAGGCCGCCAGCACCATGACCTGATATCACACTCAGCCACATTATCCTGACACTGAGCTAACCAGTCCTTGCCCTATCCTATTAATGCTCAGTGCCAGGCTATGAAGCGACAACTTTTAAGTTGAACTGAACCCTCGACCTTCCGCAGGGAGACCCGCGCTCTGCCGATTAGGCCACAGCACCCGGATTTCAAAGGAATTCGTTATATTTCAAATAACATTCAGCTTCGACCTATTTATTTGAAAATCATTGCTAATACACTTGTACTATAACAGATGTCTATGTATATGAATCATCTTTTGATTACAGAGTGTGCGGGACCTTTACGGTGAGGACATACATGCCCCAAAGTAAGTACATTATAATTGGTCGAATAGATACACTGATTACGTATTTCAATTGCTGACAATTGGTCTTCTTCATTGCCATATCCTAATAATGCCGAGCGCCAGGCTAGGTACCAACAAGTATACATTTTTAAGTCATTGGTTTGACTAGACTAGACCATGACATGCCGCACGGGAAGCCAGTACTGAAGCCATCCTGTCTGTTTAACATTAGCCCTCAGTAACCAACCGTACAGTGAATAGACCTAACATTGTTAGAAGGACAGTTATTAACACTGGGCGCGGTGGCCGAATCGGTAGAGCCCAGGCCTCCTGTGTGGGAGATTGGGAGTTTGATTCCCGGTCAAGTCAAACCAATGAGTTACAAAATTGATACTTGTCGCTTCCTAGCTTGGCACTCTGCATTAATAGGAGTGGGCAAGGACTGGCCAGCTCTGTGCCAGGATAATGTGACTGAGTGGGATATCAGGTCATGGGGCTGATGGCCTGATTTCTTAGTGGGGCAGCACTATAAAGTCACCATGAGTGTGCACTGTCACAAGTCGGTACCCGTCCTTATATGACCTTAGATGTTGCCAGGACATAAACCTGGCAACATTTAAGACTAATCTTGACTAACCAAAGAATATGTGCTTCACATAATAAATAGCTTTGCAAGCAAGCAAGCAAGTAGATAAGCAGATTCAATTGTCCAGCAACAAAATGGTTTTTTATTGAACTCACGTTCTTGATAAGCAGATTCATGTCCCCTTTGTCTAGATGCTGATCCCCCGTCAAACGGTTAATAACGTTCTCCAGGTCGTCAGTGGAGATCATGTCATCACCATCAAAATCTGAAAGCCACAAGAGACCAGGCCCACAATAATAAAGCCTCAAAACACCAAGTCTACAGCAGCAACACCCAAACCAGCCTGATGTTTGTTACCACTAAGTACCCAAATAAGTATAATCTTTTTGTATACATCTAAACCGTATGAAGATAAACCAGCAACAACCGAACCAGCAACCCAAATAAGTATCATCTCCAATATATATATAAACTGTATAAAAAGATTAGCTGGTTATAACCAAAGCAGCTTATCAAATATAACTAGAAAATATATATAATATCTCGCTAAACTGTAAAATAAATATTAACCAGTTAGTATAAAAATAAATGTAGCCAGGAACAACAATTAAAGCATCATGATATCACCAATAAGTACCAAAATAAGTCTAATATATATATATATGTATTTAAACTATATATGTATGAACGTAGACATCAACAACCGAAGCATACTGATATTACATATAACTATCCAAATAAATATAATTTCTAATAATATATATATTTAAAAAATATATATAAACTATATTATTATAAAAAAGAAATATACATATATACCTTTGTTTTCTCAAATCCATCAACAACCAAAGCCGCATATTATCAGTAACTACTCAAAATATATCTCCATCATCAATAACGATCCAACTATATCTGCAACATATATCTAAGCTGCATAAAATTAATCTACCTTATATTTGTTTCAGCCTTAGACTATCTACTCTTGTATAAACTGCTGTCATAGTATTTCAAGCTGAGGTTTGAAGATGCTCACCGTAGATCCTAAAGGCGTACTCCACCTTGACATTCTTTGGGGCAGCATCGCTGAACACGGACATCATGTCTAAGAAGTCCTCAAAGGTCATCTCACCGCTTGGATTACTTGCAAACACTTGTATAATGCGATCCCTGAACGGATTAACCTGGCATAAATAGAACCCGCACTACATTTAACTCTTGGCCTTGTCATTCCTGCTATATGTTTTATATTCTTACAGCTGCCACACATGGAAATCAGGTGGATATTTTTCTGTGAGTTCCGCTCGCATGTGCATTTCAAGTCTTGCATCATCTGTTGAGAGCAGTGTTAAGACTAAGAGTATCTTTTCAGACAAACCTACATAAGAGCAGAGTGGCTCAGTGGAAGCATGGTGGGTCCATAACCCAGAGGTTCAAGGAACAAAACCTTGCTCTGCTATCCATTTTAGGGTTAGGGTTAGTTATGCGCATGCGCGCAGAACTCGTGGAAGAAATCTGCATGTTTTCTGCTTAGGGAATATCCATGTCCTATATTTTAGTGTGTTAATATTAACTACCAATAGAGCAGTGCTGCCTGGCTATTTCGGAGAGAGTAACAGGAACTGGCATTCGCCTTGGTCCCGCCCAATCTGTGGTAGACCAGGGGACAACAGCCCCCACTTCAGCTTCTGATACTTCCCATATACCTCACAACATGCCAGATCTTTGTAATCATATAAAAAATAATAACTTGGGATGGGATCAAATCTAAATTGACCTGACACTAATTCGCAACATTAAAGTATATATTTCTTTTTAAACGGTGTACCATCGCACGGTAGTATATGTTCATTATGAAATGCTATGGCACTCTGCATACTAATTTTGGGTAAGAACTCTCTCACTTATTACTGTATGCATCAGGAATTTTAAATTGTGAAAATACTGCAACGCAAGATTGATTATAGTACCATAGAGCAGAGGAGGGGGGGGGGAACAATTTGTTCGATGAATAAAATTACATTTGCAAAAATAAAGCCCAACAATTTCACACTAAGATGTACTGGCTTCAGAAATGTATGTTGCAATTGCATACAATTAATTTTACTTCAAATTATATGGGGAAGTGCACGTGAGGTCTCTGGTGGCCGTGGCAAACTTCCATTGAATGTTTATCTTTCTCTGCGAATTTACAAGAAACCAACTGTTGATTATTTTAAGCATACCTTTATTTCAGGCAATTCCATGATGGTTGATTGAGGAAGCTTTGCATTTTTGTTGCTTCCAACTCGCTCCTTATCTAACTGTTGAAAACGACTGAAAACGCTGGAGAAAAAGAAGCAATGACGTCATACATACTGACAACAGTTAGCTTGAACAAACATGATTTAAATCTGTAATAATATAAACGGGTGCAGGAAATTTAGCATAGTAGCATCGTTGTATTTAAATTTCTTTGAAAATTGTTTAGTAAATGACCAAGTATATACTTACTGAAGAATTTCTTTCTTCGTGAAGTAAGTTAGTTCCTGTAATAAATTGAGAGCATAAGTGGTCAGGCAATGGAATTTGAGGACTAATTCACGTATATATAACATTTGTCTACAGCTGATGGTACCATCATAAAGTCTGCATTTCAAAAATAGCGAGATATGAACTGTATATACGCATCATAAAGTAAATAAAAAGTGATATAATTGATTAGCAAACAGATTTTTTTCTAGCAAAACCATTTAGACCCTTTTTTTTATTGTTGCACACCTGTGTCCATCCACACACACACACATAAATTGTAGATAAAACAAGTCTCTCTAAACACTTACTTTGGCACTTAGCAGTTTTGCGCATAGGCCATTGGCTGAGCTTTAATAGTTTTAGTTTGAAAAACAAAGACAAGTTTATAAATATTCCCAACTCACCACAGCTCTCTTCAATTTCCCCCCAGTTCACTGCCACACACACCCCCAGTTCACTGCCACACACCTGCAACCTGTCTATTTCGTACCTTCCGACACCATTAGCCTGAACACCCATCCCATTTCCACCCTACCAACCCCTTCAGCCTGTCCATTCCTCCTCATTGGCCCATCATTGGCTCTATACCTATTGTAATTCATAGGTGAGGATAGAGTAGGGTTCTTTGGAGTAGTTGCTCTTTAGGCTTTACACCCTACAGGGCATTATCTGTTTGCTGAAACAACAATAACAGAAAATCTACGTAGTATTGCAATAGCTGACAATATAATCTCTTGACCTGACTGAACACTAAGACAAGCTATCTAGGACATGCACTTATAGGTAAGTAGGTATGTAGGTAAAGCTAAAAGGTTGATTCAAACTTAACCCCACCCTTGATACGAGGGTAGCGCTAAGTCATGTAAACAAATGGAAAAAGAAAGTTCATGCAGAAACTGAAAAATTGTAGCAAATTGTTGAACTGGTAATGATTGTATGTCAAACTCTCAATTCTACCTCCACAGAACATATTGGCACAACTTTCTTAATATCGGGGGGGGGGGGGGGGGGGGGCGGGTCTGAGGCTGGGACTAGCTGACAGCTGTTGTTTTGAAAATGGCTGGGTGAGTGGAGAGAAGGGAGAGTAAAATTGGGGTATTTTCAATTTTCTTTAGAGTAGTTCAATCAGGAAATATATTTGCGTAATGTAATATGTTACTGTTAGTACATTACATTGCATAATTCAATGAGAAACACATATAGATGAAAAACATTGTTTTTTTGTTGAATGTAAAAAGGTTTTGGACTGTATGGGGTTTGAACCCACACCACCAAACAACTTCAGATTACATGTTCAACGCTCTAATCACTAGGCCACAGAGACCACACATCATTACTAGTCTCAGTTCAGGCTATTTGTGTAGGACGTCACATATACAAGGTATGTATGTATGTATGTATGTATGTATGTATGTATGTATGTATGTATGTATGTATGTATGTATGTATGTGTGTATGTATGTGTATGCGTGTCTGTGTGTGTATGCGTGTCTGTGTGTATGCATGTATGTGTGTGTGCATGCATGCATGCATGTATGTATGTCATCATCTAGATAAAAGATTCACCCGGTACTTGTAGTACATGGGTGAAGATCAGCCTTATATAAATACGGGCGAAAATAGCGTTAGTATGGAAGTGAGGCTCCAGTATGTGGCTCCAGTATCAAATGGATACATATATAGGCGCAGAGTTGGTGAAATGGGAGAGAATGCAAAAAGACAAGATGGCGGCCGTAGAACGCCGTCGATTTCACTTTTAAATCTTATTAAACTAGATATTATATTATATTTTTCAACTCAAAGGTAGCGGGTAAATATGAAGACACCTACATAGAATAAATGTTGCTTCTTAGATTGTGAAATTAGGCTCTCAATTCTTTTACCCACGTTTTCGCCACCTTTTACATAGGGTTGGTTTGCACCCCTACTGCAGCAGTACGGGGTGAATCTTGTACCTAGTCATCATCATGCTGTCGGTCGTGATGCAACAAAGACTGCTTTCATTACTTGACTGTCGCTCTCGACTTCATTTCATGAAAGCTGCCTGCAAAAGTGTTGAAGTGCTGCTGGCTTTTGCAAGTTACCAGCAACACTCTCTCGGGGAGCAAATAGAGGTCTCACACCGGCAAGAACATGTCCAGACAGGCGCAAAACTATTTGTCCCTGCAGTGGCTGGTTGGGATATGTTGGGAGTTCCATATATCAACCGCCCTTGATGCTGCCACCGTGACATAGTTTTCTGTTTAGGGTTTGCTCCCTTAGCCTTCGTCTCTGTCAAGAACCTGTACCACAAGGCAGTGGTTTACAACTGCAGTGCAGGGGTGTCAAACTCC
The DNA here is from genome assembly GCA_030323885.1 of Branchipolynoe longqiensis. Classification (NCBI taxonomy): domain Eukaryota; kingdom Metazoa; phylum Annelida; class Polychaeta; order Phyllodocida; family Polynoidae; genus Branchipolynoe; species Branchipolynoe longqiensis. The sequence continues at coordinate 49,208,371 of CM059188.1, read as the reverse complement.
CTGAAGTATTGCAATACCTGCATGTATGCATGCATGCATACAGGCATGTATGTATGTATATATGTATGTACGTATGTATGTATGTATGTACGTACGTATGTAAGTATGAATGTATGTATGTATGTATGTATGTATGTAAGTATGAATGTATGTATGTATGTATGTATGTATGTATGTATGTATGTATGTATGTATGTATGTATGAACATATGTATGTATGTATGTATATACGTGTATGTATGTATGTATGGGATACTGAGTCAATTTAATCAAACCTGCTTCTGCAAAAGTTTTGTAATTTATTACGATGTATTAATGGAATTATTCGTGTTAATACGATTTGAACTACGTGGAGTGGTTGTAGAGATATCGCTTTAGGCTTAGGGTCGATGGCGTTTGTTGCCGTCGTGGCGACGGCGGCAGCCGCCGTCGAGTCGACGGTGGGACGTTGGACAAAACAACGTCGGCCCGACGGCGTTTGTCGCCGTCGCCCCGACGGCGACAAACGCTGTCGAGTCGACGGTGGGAGGATGGACAAAACAACGTCGGCTCGACGGCGTTTGTCGCCGTCGGCCCAACAGTGGCAGCCGACGTCGCCCCGACGCCGTCGGGGCTACGGCGGCTGCCACACATGATTAGGACTATCAGAGACCACACATGATTAGGACTATCAGTTCAGGCTATTTGTGAATACACGATGCCACGGTTTGGCCATGTCCTAATTTCGCGAGAACGAGGCCACTTCCGGTTGTAGGTAAACAAAGACGTCGAATCGGCGTGAATTTCTTACGACTGTGTGCTGTCTGGGATAAACAATACTCTTACTGAACATGACTTTGCCAAAATCCAGCAAACGGAAACGGAAATAGCCTTCTATGGGCGCTGCCATTTGTAAACTCGTATTGAATAACAGAATAATCCAAATCCAGCAAACGGAAACGGAAATAGATCATCAAACTTCGGTACGGAGCAAGCAGGATGGACGACAGCGATTGGCCTAACACCTGGTCCCCTAGCCTTTGTACCGGAAACAAGTTTAAACGGGCTCAAACGAGTTCAACCGTGGCTGGTTGGGTCGCACGTGGCTGGTTGGGTTGCTCCGTATAGCACTGAATATGCTTATATATATATATATATATATATATATATATATATTATATATATATATATATATATATATATATATGAGTCACGCACTGTAAAACAAACAAACAAACACAAGCTACTTTACCCTTAAGTGGTCCTTAAAGGTCCTTTAGCTATCTGGAATAAACATGTGTTTGATCAAAACTCTTGACTATGATAAACGGATTAAACATTAAAAAACAGTGGTATCCAAGTGTTGTAGTGCTTCAACAGCGGCGCATTCGTTTGACCACAGCGGCGTATCCGGTTAACCACAACAGTGAAGCGCACAAGACGCCGCGGCGTATGTTAGGAAATAAACCGAAGCCACCTTGCAGGTAGTTCCTGCAAGATACCTTTACGTGGCTATTTTGTTGAGGCTTTCCTTTTACTTGTAAACTCACAATATTGTCAAGAAATGTTACATACAGATCACCTAGTACATTACCTGGTAGTCCTGTAAGTCTTGATCACTAAATACAGTTTGACTGTTTCCCATTTTGAAGATATGTATGTATATGTCCGAACTCACAAGATATGTTTGTGTATACGTTTGTCACTCTCTCAATTCACGAATTAGACGAACAGTTGGGGCGAAAGGAGAAGGGGGGGTGGGGGTGGGGGTGGGGGGTCCCTCTACTAGCCTGGTACCCTGGCCTTTTTAAAGAGATGGCGCGTGTAGTTAGTAATCCAAAGCGCAATAATGTCCATTCAGAGAAGGACTACTTGAGCTACGAAAACAAAAGTGTCGGACTGAAGCACATCCTCAAAATAATCCCGCCAAAGGAGGCTAATAATCAAACTCCAGAGATGTTGTAAAGCAAATGGAACCAAGCATATCACAGTAGTTAGTAGAGGTGAAGTATGGCTCTATTTAAATCCAAGCAAACCTGTTGAAGTTCCCTGTAAACAACCTGTAAAGATACTGATTCCTGAGCGCAGTGCACATGTTGATCTATATATTGACACATAATTATTTAACTGGGAGAGAGTGCCACCATATACAAATTGTAACCATTGGGTTTTCTCCATTTAAATGTTAAAATCAATTAATCTACGTTATTTACTCAATAGACGAGATCACCATTTTCTCCATTTAAATGTTAAAATCAATTAATCTACGTTATTTACTCAATAGACGAGATCACCATTCCGACTGCGCATGCGCTGAAGATGGCGGTGGCAGCAAAGCAAATGCGTTTGGATGTTAAAGGGAGGAGATATTCGTCGCCGGGAAAACAAACAAACTCAGAATAGTTCAGATGTGTGCCACAGGGGTGGTGCATGCTTAGTACTGAACTTTTCCACTTGGTGGTGCACAAGAGAGTGACCTAGATTGTTGTGCTGGGTGAGTGGAGAGAAGGGAGGGTAATACTGAGGTATTTTCAATCTTCTTTAGAGTAGTGCAATGAGGAAATATATTTGCGTAATGTAAAATATATGTTAGTACAATTACATTGCATAATTCAATGAGAAACAGATATAGATGAAAAACTTTTTTTTTTTTTTGAATGTAAAAAATGTTGTGCAGTGGGTGAGGTTTGAACCCACACCACCAAACAACTTCAGATCACAAGTCCAACACTCTAAACCACTAGGCCACAGAGACCACACATGATTAGGACTATCAGTTCAGGCTATTTGTGAATACACGATGCCACGGTTTGGCCATGTCCTAATTTCGCGAGAACGAGGCCACTTCCGGTTGTAGGTAAACAAAGACGTCGAATCGGCGTGAATTTCTTACGCCCTAATCTATTAAATGCAGTCATATTTAACAGAATTACATACGCAATAAGTGAAATATGATCAATTTAACCCTAAATCCGAAGCGAAATTCACGCTGCTGGCGCAAAGGCGGCGATATTAATATTTTCGAATCGACGCGTGTAAAGTAAACAAATCGCCGCCGCCGCAGCGACGTCGATATCCATACTGTCCAACGTTAACCAAACATGGCCGCCGCCGTGGCCGCCGAATCGGCGTGAATTTCTTACGCCCAAATCTATTCAATGCGATCATTTTGATAGATTTACATACGCAATAAGTGAAATTTATTCAAATTAACCCTAAATCCAAAGCGAAATTAACGCTGCTGCGCAAAGGCGGCGATATTAATATTTTCGAATCGACGAGTGTAAAGTACATGGCCGCCGCCGTGGCCGCCGAATCGGCGTGAATTTCTTACGCCCAAATCTATTCAATGCGATCATATTTGATAGATTTACATACGCAATAAGTGAAATTTATTAACCCTAAATCCGAAGCGAAATTAACGCTGCTGCCGCAAAGGCGGCGATATTAATATTTTCGAATCGACGAATCTAAAGTACACAAATCGCCGCCGCCGCAGCGACTGGAGGGAGAACTGAGACTATTAATTATGTGTGATCTCTGTGGGCTAGTGGTTAGAGTGATGGACTTGTAATCTGAAGTTGTTTGGTGGTGTGGGTTCAAACCCCATGCACAGCAGAACATTTTTCACACTCATCAACAAAAATACGTTTTTCATCTATATCTGTTTCTCATTGAATTATGCAATGTAATTGTACTAACATATATTTTACATTACACAAATATATTTCCTGATTGAACTACTCTAAAGAAGATTGAAAATACCCCAGTTTTACTCTCCCTTATCTCCACTCACCCAGCCATTTTTAAAACAACAGCTGCCAGCTATTACCAGCCTCAGAACTGACCCACTTCTGGTGGTGAAGTGGGTCCCCTACTCTCCCCACACATACTTGGTTCATTTAAACATAAAAACTAAACAAAGTTGTGCTTGGAGAGTATTTGTCGGAGTACGAGCAGTGTCCCAGCGAGCTATAGCTGGTCCCTTTAATTGCCCATTCCTGTTTGAGCCCGGGAACCAGACTAAATAGAGCCGTACACAAATATCCCGAGTGAGAGTTGGGACAAGTGTGCACCGTGATACGTGGTTAGGTCATGGTGTGAGTCGACTGCTTTTCTCAATCAATATGATCCTGATGTAAACCAATAACAACAACACGGAGCACCAAACACAGTTACGGTGAGCATTTTCTCCCAGTTTACTCTAGTGTCAATTGCATTAATGCTGTTTTATTATCTGTTATGCACTGTAATCACAGACGCCAATGAAATGACTTCTACTAGTAGTAGTATTACTATCATAACTATGTATGTCTATTTTACTAGTACTAGACTAGACTAGACTAGTACTAGTAGTCGTAGTACTAGTAGCAGTAGCAGTAGGCTGAGTAGCAGTAGCAGTAGCAGCAGCAGAAGCAGCAGCAGCAGTAGCACTGGCAGTAGCAGTAGCAGTAGGCCTACTAGTACTACTCGTAGCAGTAGGCCTACCAGTGCCAGTTGAAGAACAACTTGACCTTTCAAATGCCTTGCCCCAGTATATGATATAACGGTGCACATGTTTATTAATTACCCAAATAACACAGTATCTACTGTGATGTAATTTGCTATGCTCAATCATCAGTCAATGGCCTGTCTGATCCGATAAAACTGATACTGATAGTAGGCCTACTGACCCATTCGCATTCATTCAATCATTGCCAAATCACGTTTTGGAATTCTGATCATTTGTTAAAATAGGGGCCTGCATGTAAATTTAAGTTTCGTCTACGCAGTTTTTAACGTTTGAAAACTAACTATAATTCTATATTTATTGAACGTTTTATCGCCCTCTTAACTGTCGTAGGCCTATTGAACAATAACTGATTAGTAGATCTATTATTCTGTTCACACACCCAAGTACTGGTAGGCCGGTTTGAAATTCAAAAAGTAGACTAATAATTTTTAATAGACATTTTCTTCACCAACCTTCTGACAACAGTGGCAAGAACTTCTGACAACTAATGCATCAGATGTTACCCAAAACCACAGAAGCCAGCACAAAATGACAAGAAAAGAAAATAGAAATACCAAATATAATAGTATATTTTAGAAAGGCAGGGAGGGTCTTCCATTCAATGCCAGCTTAATAGATATATTATCGCTAAGCAGTTCCTCTCAACTATTTGACATTTGTATTTATATATATATATATATTTTTTTTTTTAAAGCCCCATATATTTAGACATAGAGTAAGAGTTACTCTGATGGTCAATTTTCCATATTCATATTTTCATTATTTATGAAGGCCAACAATAAGTTCAGAGAATAGATAGGGTCCATCAGTTATTGCACGCATGCATCTGAAGCAAGGTCTCTTTGACGAAATTGATATTCGCTGCATTTAGGTCTGGATAATTTTAGAACTAAATTAATGTAGATTTAGAGCTAAATATGTCTTGAGTTATTAATTTGGATACTACTATTAGCCTACTATTTTCTACCAATGTATGTCTCATTAGGAAGCCAGTACAACATCACACACTAATGGTCACTTTCTTTATTTATTTATTTGGGGGAAAAAAAAACAATACACGATATTTAAACACATGCGCGTTACAGCTAGATTTGAGGTTGCGTGTCATCATTCTGAAAGCCTCGCAGAAGCATAACGTATTTACATAGCGAGTGAAAGAAACCTACATGGTAAGTGAGCATTTTCTCGGTGAGTTTAACAAACTTGCTTTTGATATTTATACCGCTATCCAGTCTTCATGTAGGATATTCCTAGTCTGTTATTCAGTCAAAAGAGTTATTCATTTAGTGTGTCTTTTGACGACTATGCTCTTACCATTTTGTACTGTAAACAAATGCAGTTGTGGTCTTGCCACAAAAAACGGCCCACAACCGTGGTTTCATTCAAGGCCACTACACTTTTAGGTGGTAGCATGTCCACCTGTGAATGTTTTGGTCACCCTATCGGTCCTGCTCAATGGACCCATTTGCAGTTTGGGCTATTTTCCGTTCCAACCAGTGGTCCACAACTGGCTCATCAAAGGATGTGGTATGTGCTGTCCTGTCTGTGGGAAAGTGCATGTAAAAGACCCCTTGCTGCTTATTGGAAAGAGTAGCTATGTGGCGGCAGTGGGTTTCCTCCAAAGAAATATGTCAGAATGACCATATGTTTGACGTCCAATAGCTGATGATGCAAAAATCAATGTGCTCTAGAGGTGTCGTTAAATAAAACAGGCTTTACTTTACTTTTGTCTACACTTCATTATTTCCTAAGTTAGTCATTTTAAAGCAAAGTTCCTTCAAACTTCAAAGTATGGCAGATTATACTGATCAACCTAGTATATGAGAAAATAACAAACTCACAACCATTGGTCTATGCAATTTATGCTGGCACTGTGTGAAACACTCTGCCTTTATGAAAGGTCTTATCACATATATATTATATTTTAATCAAATTTTGCTATTGTTTTTGGTGGTGCCTCCAAATGTATTTGGTATGAACATTAGTTCTTTGCACTGCCATCAGGTAATAGGTTTGTGGTGTAAATCGTCTATTGTGAATTGGATCGATAGAGCCTATTAGAGGTAAACATTTTCGTTTGTTTGTTGGAGTCTTATATCCTAGGAAGGGTCATAGGACGGGTACAGACTTCTGACAGGACACACTCGTGGCGATTTTATAATGTTGCCCCACTGGGAGACCATGCAGGCCGCCAACACCATGACCTGATATCGCATTGTTGCATGAACCTGATACTGAGAAAAGCGGTCCAGCCCCATCCTATTAATGCCAAGAACTAGGCTAGGTAGCAACAAGTATCAATTTGATAAATTATTGGTTTGATTCGGTCGGGGTTCGAACCCACGACCTTCCGCATGGGAGGCCAGCTATCAGTCTTATCGAATCGGTTATCCAAAGTAAAGCTTGTTTTTATTTAACGACATCTCTAGAGCGCATTGATTTTCGTATCATTGGCTATTGGACGTTAAACATATGGTCATTCTGCCATATTTCTTTGGAGGAAATAATAATAATAATAAAACATTTATATAGCGCCTGATCCAGCAAGCAGTTCTCAGGTGCTTTACATAACAAACAAATATACAGGAAAATAAATTTCACCTAGTTAAAAGCAGATTTAAACAAATATGTCTTAAGACCTTTTTTAAAAGCACCAACAGATTTACAATCTGTGATATATCCTGGCAGAGCATTCCACAATCTCGGGGCAGCAATACTAAAAGCACGATCCCCAAAGCCTTTGAGTCTGCTCCGAGGAACTGCTAACTGGCTGGAGACTGGAGCGCAGTGTTCGAACATTTGTTCTCTCCTGGAGCATACCTGAAACCCACTGCCACCACATAGGCTACTCTTTCCGATAAGCAGCAGGGGGTCTTTTATATGCACTTTCCTACAGACAGGACAGCAGATACCATAGCCTTTGATGAACCAGTTGTGGACCACTGGTTAGAATAGGTTATCCCGCCCGGTGTCAGTAAGCAGTGAAGTAGGGATCTTTAGCATATTTCACCATTTCTAGATATTACTAGATCAGTAGATCAGTGTGTAGACTAACCGGTACAAGGCGCGGACCCTACTACGACGAAACTGAGCTGAGAACACGCAGTTCGCATCTTTTAGTCCACATCTGTGAAAATAATTCACAGGTTCGTCATGACAAAACGGGCAGGAGAAAAGAAGAAAAAAAAGGATAGTGCGATGTTCTATTTTGCAACTGCAGCAGCAATATTTGTGTGAATCCAAACAAAATATACATATAAATTATAGTGTTATTTATTTGATGTAGAAGTGCAGCTCGCTATTCCAGTTTCGCCAATTCTTCTATGTGCGATAAAGACATTAATGTAGGTAATACTAAATAGAGTCCATATCGCACAAAAATCGGGTCTATTGTTATGTTACCGTGAACTATTATAGATAGTGTGTGTGCTCTTGTTTATTGAAGTGGTGGACTAAGTTTTACTTTCCATTAGAAGACTGGGGGAACAGTATCTATGTATATATATTTTACCTCGGTACTAAGCCTCTGTCTACTCATAGCCCAGGGAGAAGGAAGCACATCCGGGTCCCGCAATTAGCATGTTCAGCAATGTCGCCATTGTTCTTTGTTATGGTTAAGCCACCCGTTGCCAAACGGAGAGATGTGTGGTTGGAGCCATTCACATCGTCAGGATTTATTTCCTGGATCTCTTTTTTAAGATTCCCCAATATTGTGTTATTTAGGCGTACCTCCGAGTTTCATAGCATTTTCTCCAACTTTTCAGCACAAAACACCACAGGAGGGAGAAGTGTATGGAATAAAGAGTGTGGGAGGCTACCACTGCACTGGTCCCTACCCATCGTTTGGTTTTGGTTTCGATACCACTAACCTACGACACTCACAAAGCTAACCTACGCCTGTGTTCAGATGGTTTAAATACGTTCTCTAACACCACGAAATGCACAATTTGTTTTTTTTTAACCTGTTTGTGACATTGTTCCGTGCCATTCTCTGACTTTCTATCGATTGTTACAGAATTCTGTTGGCTACGAAGCGGAGTAAGGCTGACGCACAGTACAATAGTGAAGACGATGGGCCGCCTGAACCGGTCCAAAGGTCGCCACAGCATTCGCCCCAGCCAGGTCCGGCGGACATGGCTGAGAGGGTGGCGAGACTAGTCCAACTGAAGTTGGAGGAGTTGCTGCCGGAGAAGCCAAGACACTCCAGGGTGAAGCAGCCGAGTTCATCGGAGGACTCTGATTGGGAGGACTTCTCCGACCCAAATGAGTCCTCAGGAGAGGAGTCTGATGTAGTTGTGTTGAGGCCAGCGCATAAGCGTAAACATAAGAAGGCTGAGTCATCTGACGGGGATGAGTTCACTAGGACTCGGAAGAAGTCTGCAGTGAGAAAAACCAAGAAGAAGAAGAGTAAGTCGAAGAAGAAGAAGAAGAGTAAGTCTTCTTCATCCGACTCTTCATCCGACTCGACGACCACTGATACGGAGTCAGAGACGGAAAGGGATCGCAAATATGCCAAGATTAGTGGCACGGTCTCTAAGAAGATCAAGGTTTAAAAAAAAGAAGATCAACACCACCACGATGATGCAGAAGACCATCCAGGGTCATTTCCACACTTTCAAGCCGGCGAAAGTGATTACCAAGCTGGTGGAGAGCTACACTTGGATCAAAGGCATTTCGGAGTCGGCCATCAAAGAGATGGATTCGGATGTGGATGTGAAGCTCACGGAAGAATGCAAGAAATTTGAGTTGTGCTTGCACACGATTCATAAGGGTGTGCTAGTGGCCTTGGCAGCGGTGAGTCCGATTGCGAATCGGATGATGACGGAGAATAAGTTCTCCTCACTGTGTGGGGACATGGATGCAGGCATTGCGCTACTCATGGCCACCAGCAACTTCTTGTCATATAGACGGTTCGAGAATGTATTTAAGGCAGTGTGCACGGGCGCCGGCAAAGAAGTGGCGCGGTCTAAGAAGGTCATGGACAATGATGGGAAGGAATACACACTACTCCTTGCCCCAAACCAGTGAAAGCCAAACCCATTGATAAGACCAAGATGTTTGGGGGCCAACTACAGAACTTGTTTAAGCAAGTGGAGACTGGCTCCAAGTGTGGGAAACACATGGACAGTGACAAGAAGAAGGGCCCTGAGAATGAAAACCGGTTCAAGAAGATTCACCAGGATTTTCGAAACCGTCGAGCTGGTCAGAAGGGAGGCCGTTTCGGGACCAACTTTGGTTACCAGGCCAGAGGACGAGGTCAGAGGCAGTCGTTCGGGTGGAACGAGGGGAACAGGCCCTCCAAGAGGGACTTCAACCCACAAAAGCCTTTTCCACGCCCAGCCAACAAGTTGAGGTCGCCACCCAAACTCCCGTAAGCATCTTTAAGGCTGGTAATGTTAAAACTTGCCTGGATGACGGGAGAAAAATTATGGATAATCCGACTATTCTTAGTATAGTGGAAGGGGTAAGAATCCCTATTCACCCGGTGCTACATGTGGCTGGGGAATTTATTTCAAATATTTTCTCACGACCTAAGCCTAATGGAGAGATTAGGTTGATTTTGGACTTAACAAAGTTTAACCCTTTGGTCGAATAACAACATTTCAAAATGTTTTCATTAGAAACGGCTAGGGACTTGGTAATGCCAGATTCCTGGCTGGCTAGTGTCGATCTCATGGATGCTTACTATACAGTGCCGATTTATAAATCAGATAGGAAATTTCTCAGGTTTTGCTAGAATGAAGAACTCAATGAGTTTACTTGTATGCCGAATGGCTTAGCTTGTGCACCACGTTTGTTCACGAAGTTACTTAAGCCTATATTTTACCAGATGGCTAGGAAAGGACAAGTTATGTTTCCATATATTGATGATTCGTTCATAGTTGCACAGACTCGACATGAGTGCCAGAGAGCTGTAGATGATTTGTGTAATACCTTTACGAGTTAAGGTTTTTACATACATCAGAAAAAGTCAGTTTTCACTCCTACAAAGGAGTTGAGGTGTTTGGGTTTCTTGATTAACACCACGGACATGACCGTTTCTTTAACAGAGCAGAAATTGGATAAGTTTAGTACAATGGCTAATCAGCTGTTAATGTTAAGTAGGCCAAAGATTAGACAGGTCGCTGTACTGATAGGAATTATGATAACATATGCCCCAGCTATATTATATGGTAAGGCGCATATTAAGTCACTAGAAATAGATAAGAACTTAGCATTGGCTCATCAAAAGGGAATTTTGAGTGCCAGATGACAATTTCGTCAGAGGGCTTACGAGACATTTGGTGGTGGCTTTCACATGTTGATTGTTCACCTAACCCTATCAGAATGGGAGAACCCAATACGGTAGTGACAACTGATGTGTCTTTAGAAGGTTGTGGTGCTCTTAGGGATCACCAGGCAACAGGAGGAAGGTGGTTGGAGGATGAAATCTCTGATCACATTAATGTGCTTGAACTCAGAGCAATATATTTAGGTTTACGTAGCCTAGTTCGCTTACCTAAAAATCATGTACAGGTTTTGATGGACAATACAACAGCCATGGCTTATATTCGGAATATGGGAGGGACACGGTCCACTTCATGTAACCAAGTAGCAAAACAAATTTGGGACTGGGCCCAAGAACATGAAATTTGGCTAACGGTAGCTCATATCCCTGGTACTCAAAATACTTTGGCGGACAGCAAGAGTAGACAGTTCCATGATCACTTGGAATAGTCGTTGAATCCCAATATTTTTAGTCAAATTTGTCAGAAGTGGGGAAAGCCAGATATTGACTTGTTTGCTTCACGAAACAACAGAAAGTTACACAAATATGTATCGTGGCACCCAGAACCAGAAGCTTGGAGGGTGGATGCTTTTTCTCTTAGTTGGAATAACAAATTCTATTATATATTTCCACCATTCAGCATTATCAGCAGAGTGGCCAGGAAGATCAAGATGGATCATTCGCAAGCGATACTGGTGGTTCCAGAGTGGGACACTCAACCATGGCTAGCGGCGGTACAATTGGGAGCGAAAGACATGCTCATTTTCCCAAGGGCCAAAGGAAATCTACAACATCAAGGGCCACTAACAACCCACGGAGACGTGTCAATGACACCCCTGGTGTCATTCCTTTTTTTAAGTAAGCATTTGGAACAATTTGGCCTGGACAAAATGACAAAGGAAAGGCTCATTTCACGCCTGGAGGAAAGGAAGTGTTAAATTATATACAAGTTATTTAAAGAAATGGGGACTCTATTGTTTAATTAAGGGGGTTAAGCCATTGAAACCGACGATAGCTCAAGTGGTGCGTTTTTTAAGAATGCTCGAAGATGAAGGATTATGGTTTGGAGCTATTAATGCGGCACGATGTGCACTGTCGATTATTTTGCCGAGAATAGATGGACAAACAGTTGGCAAGCATCAAGTTGTGCACTGGTTTCTTAGATCAGTTTATGAAAGGAATCCGTCAAAGCCCAAATATAATAGGTTTTGGGATGTCTCTGTAGTTTTTCAGCTTTTTAAGTCATGGCCTAGTAATAGGCATTTGTCGATTAAGCAATTAGGTTTTACGGTAGCAGTCCTATTACTGCTGGTTACGGGCCAGAGGACAAACAATAGCAGCTTTGTCTCTGGATGGACTAGAGATAGGTGCCAAGGAGGCAACATTTGAATTGAAACAATTACTCAAGTCCAACAGTACTGGGGACCCACTTTCCACGGTTCATGTACATCGCTTTCCTAAGGACAGGAATATTTGTGTTGTGTCAGCCATTAGGGTGTATTTATCCAAGACAAAGACAATACGGAATTCCAGACAGCTTTTGATAAGCTTCATTAAACCTCATTAGGCTATCTCGAGAGACACACTCGCAAGGTGGACCATGATGGTGCTTAAGCAGGCGGGCATCAACACGGGACGCTATACAGCCCACTCAACGAGGGGTGCCATGGTCTCTAAAGTAAGACAGTTAGGAATCTCGGTGAATAGGATTCTGGCGCATGCGGGCTGGAAGGCTGCTAGATCGTTTGCAAAGCATTACCACAAACGACTAGAAAAGTAAAGCGGCCTGGCGACTCACTTACTCACCAACTGAAAAGACGGGTGAGAAATACAAAAATTCTATTCTTTGATATTCAGATATTGTTGATTAAGACTTGTAAAGGATAAAAAATGAGATTACGTAAAGTCTACCGGGGCTACGAGTACTGAGGTAAAATAGTATAGTTATATGAGTACAGATGATGGACAACTGTTGTTTTCCCGAGGTACAAGTCATTTTGTATACATATATATATTTTTTTATCTCATATTCCATCGTGATTAAACTGGTTCTCGATGTAATTGTTGTGTCCCAGGGCTGCTTGCCCCATGCTTGTTAAATTAGGAAATATGTTATCCTGGGAATACCAGAGCTTCAGTAAAAAAACAGTTGCTATTGTTGCATGTGTAAGGCTATTTTCTAGTACCGCAGCGTTTAATATAATTTTTCTGCAAAGCTTTATGGAGAAAAAAAGAAGTTCCATATTATTTTTGGTGTCCCCTTCTATTGCGTTACATCCACAACTCCAAATTGGGAATAATATAATCATCCTATGCAGATTTCTTTACAATGCATTTCAATACATATGGGATCACAACATAAAAATTAATTGTTTCATGAAATAAATTTTCTTCAATAATTGCTTTGATTAATAAATCCATACTTGTTGATTAGTCAGTCCACACTCGGGACTGGCTGCTCAATTAGTTCTTGTTTTTCTGACAAAACGGTAACCTCAACTATCTTTTCCTTCACGTTACCAGTATAAATGTATAGGTACCCTACTAAACTTTTCAAATTATTCCAAACATTCAAATTATAATTTCATTGGAAGCTCCAATGAATCAAAAGCCAAATGCTTTCAGAATTTTAAAGATATTCCAAAGATTGAGTGAGATATGTGCATTTGAAGGTTGTTGAATTTCAGATCTTTTGTATTAGCTAATGCATTGGACGTAAGTGCCTTATTTAGGACTGTGAGAATAGACCTCCCCGCTCTCGCATAGCGAGCATTCGCACTCCCTGCTCGCCCTCAGTTTCTTCCGCCGTCACCCGCCGACATTCTGACTCTCAACTCGCTCTCACCCCAAGGCCCGCCTCCTCTTCAGCCTTCGCCTCCATGCCGCACAATCACCCCAGCTTATCAAAACTGATATAAAAAAATGAGATCACAGGAAAATGTTGGTCTCCATGGCAACCGTAATACAATCACTCCCACCTACAATATGAGTCAACTGTAGCTTAAAAGAAATAATGGTCAGAACCTGATGAAATTTCACATCAAGGTTCTTATTGGTCTGGCAAATCACCCCAGCTTATCAAAACTGATATAAACAAATTAGATCACTGAAAATTGTAGGTTTCCATGGCAACCATAATACAATCATGCCCACAACTGCAGTTTCTTTATTAATGGTTTGATCCTGACCAAACTTGATACCACGGTTCTTCTTTCTATGGGGAATCATCTCAGCTTATCAAAACTGATATACAAAACTTATATCACAGAAAAATGTGGGTTTCCATGGCAACCATTGTACAAAACTGCCTGACAGCTACAATACTCTGCCAGGTTCTAGACTTGCGATTCCAGTTGTAGTCATTGTATGACCATTTTTAGGAAGAAAAAATGCTAAAGATTCACATTCTAATTTTGATCTGAAGTCTTGAATAGCTTAGTAAATTGACTTTCAAACGTCGTACAACAATGAAAATAGTCTATATCTTTGCTGAAATCTTTGGTGCTTCAAAAACGGATGTAACAATAAGGGTACTGCGCATGAGTCTCGGGTGGGGTGCCTTTTCCTGACTCTACTCTGCCTGAGATGAGGTCGCAAAAAGTTGTACAAGTTTATTGGTCAGGCGTTAGTGGCACCCCCGGTGGATTGTGGGGTACCTAATATGGACAAGAGTTGACTACTCAGTGAAAACATTAGGAAAATACACAATATAATATTTTTACCCTTATGTAACATGTTGGCCCCATTTACCATGAAACTGCCCATATATATATACACACACACATATATATATATGTATAATGGCTCTCATCATCATCATCATCATCATCATTATCCCATGGGAGAGCATTAGTAGTATGTGTGGGTTTTTTTTGTTTGTTTTTTTCCCCCTTTTTTGTTGTTGTGAAAATAAGATGTGACTTGTTTGCTAAACCTGTTTGTGTGGATCCTGTATATTATTGTTAGAACTACCCCCGGCCTTATTCAGCGTGGGAAAGCGTTGTGGGGCAATGTGGTTCACCGTGCTTCTTCGACCATATTTTGTAGTCACTGATATGTGTTGCCATGGTTATAATTTAAGTAAATATTTTAAAACATGACGCAAAAAAAGTTGATTTAATCATTAAATTGAAGTCAGTTGTAGCTACTGTTTTGTCGCCTCACCCTCTAGTGTGTTCTTTTATTCACTATATATGAAGAGGCTGCTAGGAAACAGTAAACAGGGCATCTGTCTAAAATGTGCAATAACAGATATAGGCCTACCCAGTGACCGTTGCGTTGTGTGGGTCGCCTGTGTACTAGCATCGCCCGAGTCGGCCTACCCCGGCAGGTCAGGCTGTATAGGGGAACAAACTCGCTGGTAAATAGCTGCATCAATAACTGGAGCGGTCATTTATACAGAGCGCCTCGTTGGGACATGCCGCTATCACAGTATCAGCGCATCCATTTCGAGTTCATGGCACAACGCTACCACTGGTACCAGTTGTTAAATATACCAATTTAAATTATTATTATTTTATTTATTTATTAGTATATGACAACTTACAATATCATCATCACAATCGTCATCGCCACCATCATCATCATCATCATCATCAATATTACCATAGTTATCATTGTTAATGTAACCACCGGATGGCGGTGACCGAATCTGTAGGAGCGTAAGCTTCCCGTGCGGAAGATGGGAATTTTGAATCCCAGCCGAGTCAAACCAATGACTTATAAAATTGATACTACCTAGTCTGATTCTCGGTATTAATAGGAAAAGGACTGATTAGCTCAGTATCAGGATAATGTGACCGAGTGGGATATCGGGTTATGGTGCTAGCGGCGTGGTCTCCCAGTGGGGCAGCACTATAAAGTCACCATGAGTGTGCACTGACACAAGTCGGTACCCGTCATGATATGATCATAGATGTTCCCACGAGGTAAAGCTGCAACAACCAGCCAAATCCGTTGTATGTAACTGATACCTCAAGATATAGATTTCCTGGTATTATTACTTCATAAAACCTGTCTTGTCCGCGTGGCTAGCAGACTTGTCATATGCACATGCCCAATAGGTTTTCATACTGGTCTTGCTACTACTGTTACTGGTGTTGAAAAGTGTATGACCAGAAACTGTAAATGAGTCTGATATGCCTCTGCAAGAACTTTAGTCATAATGCGAAGCATTTCGTTTGATGCGAGGGAAGGGAGAACGACTCACCCCCCCCCCTCTACCCGGGCTTTCACCCAGCATTCGCGCCTCGCGCGACGCCCGCTGCTCACCCTCGCCCTCGCCCGGCCCTGAGCGACTCACGCCTCTCCTCCCACTGCTCACTTCCCCCCCTTATAAGGCCGCCCGCCGGCCTCCCTCAGCCACTAAGCCTCCAGCCGCCTTCCAGCTCTCTGCCTTCTTCTCGCCCTCCTGCCGCCTTCCAGCTCTCCTCTTTTTCCACCTCGGATCGCTGCTACGCCTCAGCTTCAACATGCCTCAAGGGAAAGGACGTGGATGGAAGGGCTCCCGGGCCGCCCAGGCACCGCCCCGGGGAGCACAGACCCCGGCCGCCTCGGCGGATTTTTGATCCGCCGGCCTCCCCCCGGCCGGCCCGGGGGGGCCCTTCCCGGCGCCTCACCTTCACCACTGCCGACAGCCCCGCGACCTCCACCGACAACCTCCCAGAGACCACCGATCGCAGCGCCGCCCAGTCACAGCCGGGGTCATCACCTCGGACCTCACACCTCAGACCACAGCTCAGCCCAGCCTCGCCTCACGAGGAACCCTCTGCCAGACAACACCGCCGCCGACCATGACGTCCACCGACAACCTCCCAGCGACCACCGATCGCAGCGCCGCCCAGTCACAGCCGGGGACCACCACCTCGGACCTCACACCTCAGACCACAGCCCAGCCCAGCCTCGCCTCACGAGGAACCCTCTGCCAGACAACACCGCCGCCGACCATGCCGTCCACCGACAACCTCCCAGCGAACACCGATGCGAGGGAAGGGAGAACGACTCACCCCCCCCCCCCCCCCTCTACCCGGGCTTTCACCCAGCATTCGCGCCTCGCGCGATGCCCGCTGCTCACCCTCGCCCTCGCCCGGCCCTGAGCGACTCACGCCTCTCCTACCACTGCTCACTTCCCCCCTTATAAGGCTGCCCGCCGGCCTCCCTCAGCCACTAAGCCTCCAGCCGCCTTCCAGCTCTCTGCCTTCTTCTCGCCCTCCTGCCGCCTTCCAGCTCTCCTCTTTTTCCACCTCGGATCGCTGCTACGCCTCAGCTTCAACATGCCTCAAGGGAAAGGACGTGGACGGAAGGGCTCCCGGGCCGCCCAGGCACCGCCCCGGGGAGCACAGACCCCGGCCGCCTCGGCGGATTTTTGATCCGCCGGCCTCCCCCCGGCCGGCCCGGGGGGGCCCTTCCCGGCGCCTCACCTTCACCACTGCCGACAGCCCCGCGACCTCCACCGACAACCTCCCAGAGACCACCGATCGCAGCGCCGCCCAGTCACAGCCGGGGTCATCACCTCGGACCTCACACCTCAGACCACAGCTCAGCCCAGCCTCGCCTCACGAGGAACCCTCTGCCAGACAACACCGCCACCGACCATGACGTCCACCGACAACTTTGAAGAGAAACTTAGGAAGGAGATGGGTATGGTATTTTCCCATGTTAAAATGCTGAGTTAAAATTATATGATAAGGATATTTACATTTCCGGACAGATGTTAGATCATACAAACATCTAGGGAGGGGTTGGGTTATACAGGAAGGTGGGTGTGACTGGAGTGGTGGTGGTTTGTTTGTTGTTGTTTTACATCCTAGCAACATCTAAGGTCATATCAGGACGGTTACCGACTTGTGACAGTGTGCACTCATGGCGACTTTATAGCACTGCCGCACTGGGAGACCAGGCCGCCAGCACCAAGTCCTGATATCCCACTCAGTCACATAATCCTGGCACTGAGCCAACCAGTCCTTGCCCTATCCTAATGATGCCGAGTGCCTGGCTAGGAAGCGACAAGTATCAATTTTATAGTCATTGATACAAAAAAAGTTATTAAAATAATCCCCTCTCCTTCCCAAGATAGGAACAAAAATAAACAAGAATTACCCCCCCGCCCTATCAGAGATACAAAAATAATTATTAAAATAATCTCCCCCTCCCGAGATAGTAATATAAAAAAAAAAAAGTACCACCACCTCCTCAAGATATATGAAACAATAATGAAAAGCCCGAGATAGTACAAAAAAGAAAGAGGTACCCCCACCCTCCCCTGACGTGCCAGTCGAAGCGACAGCGTAGAGCATATGACGGAGGCCCAAAGCCGCAACCTTGTGCAGTTTGAAAGCGCCGGTCGATTTTGGCGCATGCGCAGGGCATCCAAAAGCGACAGCATAGAGCGTAAACCGATGGATGCCCAAACCCGCCACACCGGTGATAGCTCCCACGACATCACACACGGGGAGGGGAGCCAGCGTTCCACTGTCTCCCCTTCTTCTTCTTCTTCTTCTTCTTCTTCTTCATCATGTCCTTCCACCAGTTATCTCAAGGGATTTTCGAGCAGAGGTATGATCTTTATTCGTGGGATGTGCTCTCGGTGCTGGATGGTGGTAGCAGGATTTGCAATCAGATAGCTGATTCCCAGAGCCGCGATGTGGACGCTCCTGCTGTGGCCAGTTTGTCGATAGAAAGCCCTGGCCTACACTTTTACCGACCCAAGGGATTTTTAACCTCCCACACCACATAGACATGGTATGAGAGCAACCGGCCTTTGATGACGCTGTAAGTTATACAAATTGGCAGAGGTGGGGGGGGGCATGGGGACTCGAACCACCGACCCTCAGATCAGGCATCCGACCTAGAAAAAAGTCAGACACTCTAACCACTCCGCCACAGAGAACTCCCCGCCCTGTCTCATCGTCTAGGAGACTTGGTGAAGCATACGACTTCCACCACCAACGCGCCTCTGAAGTCAGTGGGAAGAACTAATATTGTGTTCAGCAGCTCAAGCGTACAACATGCTCTATCATTCTATGGGAAACGTCTCATTGAGGAACCGACCACCGACCGCCCACCCACTGACGTCACTGGCAGGAACTAATGTTGTGAGTAGCAGCAGCAGCAGCAGCTCACTGCGCATGCTCCGCGGATAAGGCCTAATGCGCCGTGTTTCCGCGAAGCTTGTCACTGAGCGGTCGTCACGCGGGCTTGGTGTAAGTGGAGACTGTGACGGTGCTGCTGTGATGACGTGATGACGTGCTTCCTGTTGTGACATGCTGTCATTTTGCTCTCCATCTTTTAACTCGGCGGGATTCCCTACAGTCATGCGCTCTAAATGTGTAACCAATACGTGAGCGTGTGCGTGTGTGTGCGCGTGTATCCGGTACGTGTGTTTAATAAGCGAAGCCGGTGATGCGGATTCCGAGGGACACCAGTTTGCCAGGGACACTTCCATTCAAATGCATTGTTAACGGCCGTGAGCAAATCTTCATACAGAAGAAGTCAAATATCTCCCAAATTACACCATCTAGAAACAAATCGCTTGGTACACATATAGAAAACATCTTTACCATAAAGACTATATTAAATTTATAAGGTTAGGGTTCTTGAATTCTATTGATTTTGAATAAAACTAACGTTTTGCACTGCGCGTACCGTCAAACTCAAGGCATTGTCAATGGTCGCGAGCAATGTTCATACAGAAAATACAGAAGAAGTCAAATATCTCTCAAATTACACCATCTAGAAACAAATCGTTTGGTACACATATAGAAAACATCTTTACCAAAAACATTATATTAAATTTATAAGGTTAGTGACGATGCTGTTCGATTTTGACGCATGTGCAGAAGCGATGTGTCCCTCGCAAACTGGTGTCCCTGGGAAACCGCAACACCGGTGTGGCGTTTTCAGATCTCAGTGGGTTTGGAGTCTTCGCTCTTGGTTCTGCGCATGCGTCAAAATCGAACCGCATTTCAGTGTATTCGATTAATCCACTCGGGTGCCTCAAGCAACTTTTTGACGCATAAATGTGCTCAAGGCATTAACTCTTCAATTCGCTAAATATATATTTTTGAGCCAAAATACTTTTAGCACATGCCACTTGTTTTTGTCAACTCCACTCACGGTGTTCTATTTGAATTTCTAGCAACTCGGGTGACCCAAGTCGCCCGGGTCATGTTAATCGAATACGCGCATACGCAGAACCCTGAGCGAAGACTCCATAACCACTGAGATCTTAAACCGGTGTTTCGGTTTCCGAGGCACACCAGTTTGCCAGGGACACATCGCTTCTGCACATGCGTCAAAATCTAACAGCATCGTCACTAACCTTATAAATTTAACATAATATTTTTGGTAAAGATGTTTTCTATATGTGTACCAAGCGATTTGTTTCTAGGTGTTGTGGTTTTAGAGATATTTCACTTTTGCTGTATTTTCTGTATGAAGATTGCTCACAGCCATTGACAATGCTTGAGTTTGACGGTACGCGCAGTGCAAAACATTAGTTTTATTCAAAATTAATAGAAATCAAGAACCCTAACCTTATCAATTTAATATAATCTTTATGGTAAAGATGTTTTCTATATGTTGTACCAAGCGATTTGTTTCTAAGTGGTATAAATTTGAGAGATATTTGACTTTTTCTGTGTGAAGATTTGCTCACGGCCATTGACAATGCATTTCAATGGATGTGTCCCTGGCAAACTGGTGTGCCTCGGAAAACCGCATCACCGGCACTAGCCACACTACGTCCCAGGCTGCTGATATCAGCCCAGTGTGCCACCTTGACGCGTCCACTGCCCTCGTTTTCATTTCATACAACCCCTCGGATGGTAATGTAGTCTGCTTTGTCTCGGCTTGAAGCTAATCGAGGAGATTTTACGTGTAGCGCAACATAGGTGAGTACATGTTATTATTAGGCAGCGAAATAATAATAATAATTGTTGTTGTTGCCGTCATCGTTGTCATCATTGTCATCATCGTCATCATCATCATCTTCGTCATTATCTTCACCACCACCATGTCATCACCACCACCACGACAACCACCCCATTGGCCATCGCTACAAGTTATTTGATATGACCCCAATTATTGCTAGGGCGTAATACCCCATTATCAGCACTTAATCGCCAATCAATCAATCACCCCTTATCAGCACTTAATCAAGTGGACTGCCGAATGTGTGTTGCCTGTATTTCTGTAAGTTAGGCCCACCATAGATCTATTTGATGTTCACCCGGCAGAAGTTGATATGCGTTGATATGACCCCAATTTTTAATTATTGCTAGCGTGTAAAACCCCATTATCAGCACTTAATCGAGTGGGCTGCCGGATGTGTGTTGCCTGTATAATACAGTATAATGTATGTGGTTTAGGCCCACCATAGATCTATTTGATGTTCACCCGAACTGAGCCTATGTTGGACAGGAGTGTCCACAGTTACACAAATACCCATCCTCCTTTTTCCATCTCCCACCTCCCCCCCTCCCTCGCCCCATCCCCCCCCCCCTCGCCCCTTCCCACTCACCAACCTCTACACACCCGGGTCCAGTGCGCGAGCAGGTCATGATCCACTCGGCGCTCACATAAACGTGTTCCAACTACGTGTCCACAATTACGAGTGTTCTTTTCACAAATAGGAAACAACCAAAGTCAGTTCTATATCGTTGAAGCTTGATCAGGCAGGTTCGCCGAATGAGTTGCGCTTTCCCAGGTGGCAGGTCATTGATATCAGCACTTAATCACCAATCAATCAATCACCCACTTATCAGCACTTAATCAAGTGGACTGTCGAATGTGTTGATGTCGACACTGTGAAATCTAGTTTGCAACTGTCTTTATTTAGAATCTTTTCATGACGTCCTCCAGTGTTACATTGGGGTGGGATCGTTCGGATACTAAGATACATTA